>JAPEIX020135832.1:0-16288 GCA_026122405.2 Zoanthus sansibaricus
GGTCCAAAATAATTTTGTTCGCACCCCCCCCCCCTCCCCCTCCCCAGCAAAATTTCTGCGTATGGGCCTGCAATGTTTACTCGGTGATCAACTAGCAAGTCAGTCTAAACAACCACTGTTAACGTTTTTTGCTCAATTTATAGAAGAAAAACATTGTATAACAGCTAGAAAACCCCATCGGGAAAAAGTGAGCTTCTTCGGAAAAAATATTGCGCCTCTTTGGAGTAATATCAAGCCTCTTTGGAGAAAAATTAACAAATTCCAACAAATAGCAATTGTTTTTGTGGCCTAAACAACAGCTCATTTGAGAAAATAGGATATATCATTATAAAAGATAATCGGATGTAGTTTTCTTTAACGTAGCTCAAACTTTGCACAATGACTATCTTATTCCTCGTTTCGTTCGCTATTTTGAAAAGCCGTTAAAACCCCAGTTAAGTCAAAAAACAAGGGGAGAGGCTGTCCCTTTTATAGTGCGGATCCTTGTTTAAATGCCGAAGGCCATATATTTTGGGGTGGCCATGGAAACAGAATATTTTTACTCAGCACTCCAAGACGAAGATTTTCAAGCAATATTACCTGCTCAGTCTAATTAAAATGTTTAGCGAAAATCCTTTTTTTTCTAACTGCGTCCTGACTTGAATTGAAAATAAAAAAATTGAATTGCAGTTGAATTGAGTTGAACCAAAAACCCCCACAAAAAGACAATTTCAATTAGGACTTTGTTTTCTTAAAAAGTAAATAAAATATAAAAAATTTTACGGCTACCACGCATACGGTCTGTGAGAATGTTGGTTATTGTCAAAAAAATAAAAGTATTTTTTGAGTCAAAAGTTTGTGAAAAACTGTGTTACGTTTCTTTTAGTTTTTATGGCATTTTCCGTTGTTTGGTAATGCATGATTAAAAACTTGTTTATTTTGTTCCTTAGTATACAACTTGCTGTAGCTTTGTCAAGTATTTACCAACCAATAATCTGTAACTCTTCATTAAAAGTTTGTAACTGGCAAAGAACATTTTTTCTTATAATAATGTAGTTTTGGTCAAAAATGATGAAATGTATAATCGGTATGGTTCTAAATTATAATTGGCAAACTTGGTCGTACTTCAACACTGATGCATGGTATTGATATTAAAAAATTCAGTAATCATGAAAAAAGAAAACAAGCTTAATTGCGGAACGAAGAAAACAGCAAGACAACTAAAACTGGAATTTTTTCTCACCTTCCTACTTTGAAGACAAACGAACTCGTCTTTCATACGGTGGCACACAACACTGTCGCAAAGAACAAGAATGTGACTTCGGTGGAAACCCTCAAAATTTGTAAATTTCTGCGTTACGTCATAAAAGGTTTCTTTCCTTATGTTATGCTAAATAGACAGAAATGATATTCTAAGAACTTACCCATGCTCAAGGAAAGAGAAAAAAAAAGTTTTATTGTGCACACTGTAGACATAATGAAATAATGTTATCGTCTGTTCAAACATCACGTAGATACTGTATTAGCAAGTCGAGTTAGAAGTTACGTATAAAATAACTGAAAAACCACACCTCAAAACAACCATTGGTCTTGCTATAGGCTAGCTAGTTCTCAACATTTTACTTTTGAAATAAACCATTGAACAATTAGAAATGATTTTAGCACTAGTAAAATAATCCTTGAAGTTCAAAACTTTGTATGCATCATTGTATGAAAAGATTAACAAACAGTTTTACTTTTAGGGTAAACTCCTAAAAATGTTAATTTTAACAAATTAGATTTAACAATATTCGACTAAAACCTTTAGTACAAGTTTTCAAATATATTTTTCTTTATTATAGCTATAATAGTATAAATTATATATCCCAGAACAATTGTTTCGAAGTTTCAATGATCGCATTTAGTTTACTTCAATAGCTTAAGCCTGATACATTGAATTCTAGTTTTGAAATGAAGTTTTTTTGAGAATGTCAAAGTAACTGACATGAATGGAAAATTTTTAGGCCCGAGGGCACGAAGTTGATTTTATGTTTCTCTTCAGCCACTTTTAGAAAACTAGTTGCGGGAATTTTTCATTTTTGGTTATTCATTAATTTTTTTTATTTTAGAGAACTATGGCTTTCATCAGGTTTAAGGTTTAAACTACAGAATACCCCGCGACTGCGAATCCTTTAACTCGTTCTTTAAATATCTATGCACGGTTTAAATCAAGAACAATAGTTACTCCGGCCTTACGGGGTATTCTGTTCTTGGAACAATAATATACCATGAGAATAAGTTTTTCTAAGAGGGCTATATTTGGTTTACCATATCTCAGAATCACTTAATCGGTAAATTCCAAAGTGAATTCAGAAAAATTTCAAAGAATCAGGAAATGAAAATGTCACATGGATTAATTGGCAAATAGGAATTTCTCCTTTCAAACGTATCATCACAGATTTCAGCAGTCCAGCGCTTCATTAACATCAAATAGCTTTTCAAACCCAAACTTGTGACCAGAATTTTGATTAATTATTAACATCTTTGTTTTTCAAAAAAAACTAAATGAATAATGAATCTTTTTTTCATGCGATGGCTATCCCGTGATAGCGCTGACGAGAAACATGAAATCAACTTTTGCTGAATAGTTACATATAGGGGTTTGTTTGTTTATTTTTTGACTTAAAAACCTCCACAAATTGAAATCTGTTTAAATAGGGAAAAATATTTGAAATTGTGTCAAATTGATAATCTATTAGGTATTACCAAGGTGTTTTTAACTTGAAACCATGACTTATTGAAAGCCATTTGAATTGAGAAACATATTTCAAATTGTGTCAAAGTAACAATAGGAATTACCAAGGTGTTTTTTACTTCAAAACCATAACCTGTTGAGAGCCATTTGAAAAGGGAAAAATGTTTTAAATTGTGTAAATGTCAAAGTGAAAATGAGCGAAACCTAGAAACTTAGTATGGTCGAGAACATCAGTGTTTGTCAACTCTCTATATTTTTCAACGTTATCCAACCAAAAACTTTTTATGCCATTGTCTTATTTTAACATCAACACACCTTTTTATAGTTATCCTATGTGCATTTCTCGATTAACTTTATTTTTTACCTGTGGGAATTTTGCTGACTTACAAATTATTTTTGAATCAAAGTTACAATTGTTCTTAGGTTACCAAGAAACGTTTCTACTACTGATTTGCAATCATCCAATTATATTGGATTTACATTCATATCGAGCAAGTCAGAATCAGTGACGTACCTTTGTAACTTATTTCACTATTTAAAGAGTGCTTTTGCCAGGAGCAAACAAGATTCACAACATCTGAAGGTCAACGGACGCACTCGTGAAAAGTAAGAATTTAAACAAAACTTATTTTAAATCAATGTAAAATCATACTCTAAACTTAGTTGCATTTTCGCAATACCTTTTTAAGATATTACAAATTCCAATCTACCTCAAGATGGCTATTTTAAATCAATTATGAAATATTAAAGTTCTAGCTATCAATAGAAAATATAACTGATATTACATCTTTTTCAAAAGAACCTTTTTTTATAAGAACTTCAGGTTGAGTATCGGCCAAAATTTAAGAAAAGGCTAAGAACACACCCTAGGCTGAGGAATGGCTGAGAACTTTAATTTGTTACCTAGCTTACAGCACAAAATAGTAGAATCGGCATATAGTCGATAGTGAAACATAACTACTACGTGAAAATTTTACGAGAACAATTTGCATGACTCATTATTTTCTTCAGTTTCTGTATATGACACAAATGCAGTGTCTAGACAGCAGAATTTTGTTTCGTACTGAACTAAACACAATCGATAAAAAAAAGTCATAATTCAAAACGATTTTGAAAACACTATATGCATGGCAGTCGGGCACGATTTTGAAAACATTGACTAAATGTACGGCCAGCATGTCTCGATTCCGAAAAAAAGTACATATGCACGGCAACCGGGCCGGGCACGAATCCGAAAGAAGGTCACTCCTAGATCCTCTACATGTACAAACGTAGAAAAACTGCAAAAAGTCTCCCCGACAAAGCAAACGGCTACACGTGAGCTTTTCTGGATTTCTTTCGGAATGAGTCCTTTTTTTAAAATGAGTTACGAAAAACCTATCCATATTAAAGGTTATGAAAATTAGTTAAGTATTGATAAGTTACAGCTGTGTTGTTTTGAAAGTGATCTAATTTTCTTTTTCGCTTCATCAGAAAAAAGCCGATGAAAGGTAATTTATAAAGTTTTATTTTTAAGCTCGTCGTTTACTCTGTGACTCTTCAAATGATTTCTTTCTAGGCCTCATCAATAAGCATAATTGCACACAGGTTCTTACACTAAAACAATAAAAAACGGAAATATTTGATAGACCTGACATGTATATCTCTACGAAAAAGTTCAATATTTATATCAGTGTGTGTCTGTCATGTTAAAGGCTTCCCTTTATCTTAGAGTGGTAAAGATGGTGTTCCCAATTTATTGGCCTTTGGCTTGCTAGAAAATTTAACGCCCAAATAAAGTTATTATTATTATTATTATTATAAGGATTAGGATCAGGATGAGGATTAGGATTTTTACTATTATTATTATTATTGTTATTGTTATTATTATTATAAAATGCATTCACAATCATCCAATCAGAAACAAGTTGTTTTGCTGAAAAAAAAAGTATTCTAAGTATTTTTATTGATTCCACTGGAGATTTTTTTCTTTTTCTTCAAGCAGAAGACGAAAAATGTGGACGCTAGGAGTTTTGCCTTGCTTCTTGCTCGTAATTTGCTCACTTGTATCTGGCCAACATATCAAAAGAACATATTTTGCAGGTAATGTTTTTCCTATTCATAAGAGTAACACTTTGTTTAAACCTAAATTACACAAACAAAAATTTAAAAGGTTTTTAAGTTTATTAACCCTGTGCACAATCTCCACCATTATGTGTTAATAATCTCTGATAAATAATAAGAATATAACCAACTCTAACAAATAAAACATACAAACCAAATAAAATAATGAATTTATAAAAAATACGAAAAACTATGCCATGAGTAACTCCCCAAACCACTGAAGACCACTCCTACGTACAGTGTTTGGTATATGCCAGGGTGTCATTTTACACATTCAAATCATATAAGCTCATTTATGGAGTTATTGTATTCTTTCCGTGCATTTTGAAATATATTACTATTTTGCTTACATATAACTACACTATAGTTATGAATGTTTTCTAGTGCCATAAATTTTATAATATCACCTCAATACAAACAAAAGAAATACAACCTGTGATAAGTGGAAAATAATCCCTAATCTGGAATGTGATTTAACGAAGTTTCTGCGCATCTCGGAGTTCATGATAAAAGAAACAGGTTGAGAATGGCTTTTAATTTAATTAAAAGTAGCTTTTTCCGACAGCCAATGTCTTGTATCGCTACATACGTACCCATTTAAGTCAATATTTTGTAAACTTTGCGTTTTAGATATTAAAAATCTTAGTTTTTTGATGCTAGGTCAATATACAGATGGTCTTCGTCAATTGATTAACATTTTTTGTTGCAGTGGGAACTAAAGAAAACCCCGGCAGTTCTTGTCTTGATATTAAAACGCGAGGTGGAACTAAAAGCCAGAATTATTTCATCAAACTGAACGGCCAGGCGCTCAGAGTTTACTGTGACCAGACCACAGAGGGAGGGGGTTGGACCCTTGTCTACGCGTTTTATTTTCAGAAGAATAACCGAGCAGTAGTCCCGCGACCTAGCTGGCCCCTGTATGGCGAGGTTAAGCGTTCAGTAACCATACCACAAAGGTAGACTGAAACTACAAAAAAATTCTACATAGAATAGAACATTTTTAAACAAGAGAATTTTTAAATTTTTTAAGTTTTTCAATATTTGATTAATTTACGGCTAAAAAAAACGTTCGAACGCTTTAAAAATTTTTTAGCTCTGAATCAGGACAAAAAAAAATTAGTTAGTCAAAAACTTTAGTCTGTAATCATTTAGGTAGGGACAAAAATCAAAAACATTTGAATATTAATGTTTGGAAGGTTTATGAAGCGAGTGAATTATTGGAACATTGAATCTTCATCCATGCTGTTTTCAAAAAGATATCGTTGTTCTATTTCTAATTGATCGTGTTGAGCTTACCGAGTTATAAGTCCTCAGTTCAACGAGCAATACCTGGATATTATTTTTATTCTTACTATTCTTAAATCGGGCTCCGAGTTTCATTCAGTGTAGCCTATCATAAATATATATAATAAATATGGTAATTTAAGGTAAAAAGTTTTAGAAAACAATTATTTTGTCTGTATAAATAATAAAGCATTGCCTGCTGTTGTATTTTCTCATTGTTACAGTGAAACTGATTTCAATGCAATGGATTTCATGTTCTGGACAAATTTGGGCACCAACTTCATGATCAAATCCAACACCAACAACTGGATAAGTTGTTCAGAAGGAACTGGGAGTCTGGTCAACTGGCGTTCTGGGAGCCTCAAATGCAAGATCGCCAAGCGTGTCACTAAAAAATGTTTAAAAGTTCTCCCCAACGCAATAGTGGTATTAAATTATTACTTAAAAATAAACTTAATGGTTTGGACATATGTGATACTCGTGTAGCTAAACAGAAAATTGATAACCGGGTTGTGGTAGTGGTAGTGGCGGCACGCTGTCAGTGATAGTGGTAGTATGGTAATGGTGTGGTGGTACGTAGTTGTATAGTAATGGTGTGTTAGTGATGTGATAGTGGTGTGGTATTGATGTTGTAGTTTTGTGATAATGGTATTAGTGGAGTAGTGCTTGGTAAGGCAGTGGTAGTAGTAGCGGTAATCGTTTGGTACGTAGTGATAGTGATTATGACATAGAAGTATAGTGGTATGATAATGGTATGGTACACATATACATATGGTTTTTTAAATGAATAGTGTTTTTAGTTTCATTCTCAGTATTTTTAACTTTTTGACAAATATCATCCTCATACAAAATATCACTATTACATTAATATATTCTTAGCATGACTATAGCCTGACACTACATATAGCCATAATATTATAGATGCTATTCTTGATGGAAATTGCTAACTTATATATAGGAGAGGACTAATACTCTCATTTAAAACATCAGTTGCAGTAAGAAAACAAAAGAATTACCGAATAAAATGCTAAGCCTGGGCACATTTTTAGAATATTCTTAATTTTTGGCCCATTTTCAGCCTCAATATTCTTATGAAAAAAAAACCCGTGTAGTGCATGGTATGGTAGTTGTGCAGTAGTGGTAAGGTAGTGCATAATATTTGTGACGTTGGAAAAGTGATGCCTGACTATGATAGCAATAATACACATTGCCATTTATCATAAATTTCAGGTCGATTACTATTGGTCTGGTCCTAACATTTATGACGACAGAGTGAAAACAACATTCCAGCAAGTTTACTATAACTTTGACACGTGGATGCGAGGTAGGCAAGGTGGTGTCTAGAACATAATGGTCCTCATGGAAAACTTACCGGAAATGTCTGTGACAATGAACAAAAACTAAGGATGAAATTCGGAAAATCTATTTTAGATGATTTAATTTAAACTTAGTAAACAACAGCTACGAAAAGTGTCCAACGCCGTGCAGTCGTTTCCGTCCCTCCGCGGTTGCTTAATGAGTAGTGAGCATCTTCTGAGAGCTATTAACCGGCGATGGATTGGCGTCCCGTCCGGGGGAAACCCGAGTCAAGTACCGGGTCCGTATCACGCTGATTTGTTGTAAACAACAGGATATGTAATACCAACAGGATTGCAAACAAAATCAACCTGATATGAAATAAAACAATTGCCGAAATTTGTAAAGCTTTTGAATTTCCGCACATTAAAATAGTACAAACTTCTTTTTTCTAATAGTAGGCTATCACAATTAGACCTCTAGTAGAGTAGCCAATCAGCATGCAAGATGCGTGTTAGACCGTTAGTAGGTTTAAACTAAAGTACTTTGTAAAACTGATAAAGGTCGAATTGTTTAAAGTTAAAAAACGGTTAAATGTGTTCATTACAAATCTGGTTGAAAGGTTGTTACAAATCTTGATAGTTATTTTCTTACATATTCAGTTGATTGTTATTGCAAATCTTGTTGTTACATATCAGGATGAAACAGACTCAGTCACTCGGTTCGAAAAAGCTATTAAGCTTTACCCCAGTAGCAGTCCAATGACGAGATATACAGAAATGCGTGCGTGTTCACCTTACTCTCGTCTGATTGAAATACCATCGTGGAGGACTGAAGAAGAGATTTGTGATCGTTCATTAGGGAGTTAAAAGACATCAACGAAATGGAATATTTGTGTTGGCGAATGTAAATATATATTCCCAATCCATCTCTCGCCAATCGATAGAAATTAGTAGTCTATACAACTATTTAATTTTATCACGATTTTAGTTCTTTCCGCGCATAAACACGATTTTAAGAAAGATCTCCCGCACTTCCCCCATGCCAGTTTTTTCATGTTTATAGTAATAGCCGTTCCATACGCAATTTTTTCTCATTCAACTTGAAATCGATTTGCACTTGCAAGTTCTAGAAAAAGCTAGCCCTTCGAAAAACTTTATAGGCCTGCAAATTAATTTTGGACGTAGTGGTCAGATTGGAATGTATCATTTGCACAACCCCTTAACTGCAGAGGGGGCCTAAGGCGAGTTTGGGCTGATTAAGATGGCGGCTGAAATTATGATTCTCTTGGAGGTTGCAGATGCTTCAGTTGAAGAAGACTTGCATCTTGATTATGGGGAAGATTGAAATTTTTACAATGGTAATTGCAGAGTGGCGATAAATTGTCATTACTCGGGCTACCTATGGTAGGCCGAGTTTCGGTTTGCTATCAATCTATCTATCAATCTATCTATCGTCGTCGAGGTTCATGAAATCGAGGCGGCATGCGACTTGACGTCATTTGATTGTACTAGCTTGCTCATGGTTTTCCTTCTCTGGTTTAAATTTCTTGATCGCAATGCATGTAGCCGGTGTAACAGCGGATTTGGTAAATTTAAAAAGTTGTGCAGCCAGCACTTCTCCGCTGTGTCAACTGCAAATTTATAAGTTTGTGCTAGAACAGTGACAGTATAGACAAACAAATAATCGTTCGAGGACTACTGAGTTTTGATAAGTACGGTGAAATTTGTATATTTAACCGGACACAGAACACAACAGTAGTCAGTAAAATACGCATAGATTCTCGGAATCAATTTATGATCGTAGAATGCTGTCAGTGTCAAAATAGTTCATTTTTCTTTTATGAAACACAGGCGACCCACGGTACGCTGTATGCAGTGTCCTTTATGCCAAGGTAATCTTTCCATGGCACATTATATAGATAGCCCGAGTAAATGCCTGTAGGCGTCTAGTTAAGTGAATGTAACAAAATGCGAAATACTCTCATACAGACATTTCGCCTTCTTATCGTTAATTATTTCTAATCAAAAGCAATATTGAACTTTTATGTACCGAGGTAGTATAAGGAGCCACTTAAGTCTTGTCTTGTCTTAAATATAAGGGACTATTCATATATTATGGGTAGAGAGGATGGGAAGGGGAGGGGGTGGGGAGGGAAGGTTTCTGTTGGGAGTATCCAAACAATTTCGAGCTAAAAAGTATGTGAGCAAAATTCTTCCCCTGCTGCAAGTATGAAAACTGGTGAGAGCTTGAAGCATTTACCTGCATGTAATATGCAATATTAAGCGTTTTTTTTTTCAATGAACTTATTAGGCATCCTGGCTTACTGGTTAAACTGAAGGCTAATCTGGTATTGTACAAATGAATATTACTAACTGGGTTGAAAAACTCAAGAAAAACATGGGGTATGGCATTTGCATGCGTATGAAAATCGCACAAGGCACTTTGGAGGAATACAACATCAATTAATAAATTTAGATTTATTTTCGATCGTTGTTTGTCAACTTTTTTTATACTTATTCTATAGCATTATTACTTGAATTACTTGGTCCGGCAGGATCCAACGATACAGCAAGTTTTACACGGGTTTTGCTACAACATTTTTTCAGATCCTTGAAAAGTATGCATTCTTACAAGGGGGGAGGGAAGGTCTAATTTTTGGTATTTTAATGCGTACTATATTTACTATACGAATGACATGATTTTTAACCTAAAACATTATTTCTGTATGTTCAATGCTTCATCAAATAAATCGCAAACATCTTGTCTGTAGAGGCCAGCTTTTGATTTTCTCAAAAGCAGCTTAAAACTAATTTTTTTTTATTTGCGAGGCAAGTATTTTTATGCAAAGTGCTACTCATTCCCAGTCTACTAGTACTTGTTACTAGGGAAATTACTGCTTTCAAATCATTCTTCGACTGTAACGAATCGGAGGGAGTTTTCAGTTCTTTATTCAAGAATTTCACATCATATCGGTGGTAGGTACTTTTATTTTCTACCATTGGAACTTGGTTCTGAATATTTCGTCAAAAGTAATTTATCAAGGTTGCACGAAATTTGTACTATGTAAAAACTGTAAGATTTTGAAAATATTAACAGTTCATTTAAATCGAAAATGCGCGTTTAGGCAACGAATCAAAAGAAACAATATTTGTTTTATTCAGAAATAAAAAGGCGGCTTCTTTACATCATATGTATCAATATATTAGGGAAATAATTTTATAGTACTGTAGATTGTAATATCAAAGGCGAACGCCAGTACTCGTTAAAATGTTTGGTACACGTGTAGCGGTAAAATTTTTAATTTGATCTTGGTTAAATAAATTTGGTCAACATATAACGTTTATAGGTGTTTCTAAACAGATATGTATGTCTAATGATAAACAAGTCCGTGTTAAACTGGCGCCGCAAATCACAGATTTTAAAAATCAAATCGTTATTGGTGTTGTATATTGTTACAGAATTTGTTGTTTCATTTCATCAAGTACAAGTCACCATTTGATGTAAGGCAGTAAAATAATTTTTTTTTTATGAGAACATGTTAAAAAACGGAAAGGAAACAACTGAAACTGAACAAGATAGTTGTTTTAAAAAAAAGTGCAAAATTAAAGTGCATTTAAAATGGTTTTACCATTAAGTATTTGACGACGTATAACATTTTAGAGCTAATTCTTTTCCTTTGAAGTCCCGCAATTTCGAAATATCCAATTGAGCGCAATTGTTAATCCAATAATCTTGTAAAGTTAAAAAAGACTTTAAACATGTAGAGGGTGGAAAGTAAGATAGAGTTCAAGCAGGATAGACTTTCGCAGTCAATTTAGACGGGAAATTGACAATAATTCTTTTTGTTTTTTGAAATAAATCCGCAAACATGCATTGTCCGATTGAGAAAGAAATGGTTCGTTTTCTCTCATTCACTTTAACCAAACTAATGACCAAAAATATAAAACCTTGTGTACTAGTTTAGGAATTTTCTTTTCGATACTGAAGCCATGAAAAATTACATTTTTTTCTCAATAGTTGTTTACTCTGCCTCAAAGCTTATACTCCAATACAAAACTATATAAATCACCGACATAAAGAAACTACGTCTCAACTTGCTAACCTCGTGCACTGCCGGGAGCTGTAGAGTAGCAAATTGAAACTTTATCGTAAAGCGATTCGTCTTCAAGTAGACATGATGTATTGACAACGGCGAGGTTTAAGAGAAATATATCAAAGTTTTTATATTGTAGTGTATACATGTATATGTTTTCGAAAGGAAAAAAAGTTTAGTCATATATACCAGTGAAACTGTATTACTTCAATTTCGTTCGAATTCGGGCCTTCTCAAAATGTTTATTTACACACATTTCCATCTGAATATATACTACGACTTATCACATCCCAAAGAGAGCGTGCTATATATAAAACAAACCGAAAAATGTTAATATTTTGGAATTGTTATCTTTGAAATTAATATAAGATATTGTAATTTCGTTATATATATACAAAACGACCTATTTTTGTAAAGTCCGAATTTACAAGTTTAGAGAGAAAACAGAAAAACTAATTACTAAGCAAATGAAAAGGGTCTCAACTTCCAGAAAATACATGTAATATAAAGTATTTATAGATTTTTTTTCTTGTTTTGCTTCTCTGTTTTGAAGAGAATCGAAGTTTCAAGCATGTTTGATAACGATGATAGCAAAAAGTTTGTTTTGGCTCAGTTTAGTAAGATCGATATATAGGATATCACATGTTTTTTATAACAGCCAGTAAATTGCGCCAAGATAAGGCTCATTGTTCTTAACTTTTTGCCTAATTTTGGCTGTTTCAGCCTCAATTTGTTCTTAATTTGTTGTTATTATTGTGGACGGTTTGAAATAATGAAAAACATCGAAACACGGATCATAAGGCATTGAAAAACAGTGCTGATCGTCCGAGGAACATGAATATGTGTATCATTTACGACAACAGTAGATATACTAAAAATGTGAAACGGTGCTTCTGTGTTTTTACTGTGCACATTGCAAACGTAAATTACAAGACTTACTAAAAATTTCAAATAGAAACATTTTCACATATTTTCAGCCTCAGCTTGTTCTTAAATTGTTCTTAATTTTCAGCCAATCTGAGCCTCGTTTTTATAAAGTTGTTCTTACTGAAAAAAAAAACGTGTTTACGATGGCACGAAGATAAAGATTAAACTACAATATTTACGGCCAGAGTGAAAAAAAATGTTATTTATGAGGCGAAAAAAAAATTCACTTTTTCTCATCAGCGCCCTATTTCAAAATAAGTGACGCACTAATTTTTTTTTTTGTTGTTGTTTTTTAAATACTGAGAAAATATCTGGAAACACAAATGTGTCTCGCAGATCTGCTCCGTGGGCTGAACCGAAATAGCTTGTTTGCTGTGCTTTCTGCCCTTCAGGAAGAAAAAACTTCTTGCGGCATTTACATTAATAAAAATATCTGATGAGAAACCGGGATTTTTTTTGTTTGACCTTATATAGATATTGATGAAGTATCCAGATTTTTCTTTTCACTAAAAAATCATCTGTTCATCTCGAATTTATCTTCATTCACGTGTGAAGCGCCATGGTTACCAACATGATTAGCCAATTACAAGAAAGCTTCTCGCGTGCTCATGCGCGCGTGCGTACGGTTCTTTGAACTTATTCACAAAGTTGTGTTTTATGTTGAAATTTCAATATAGTATTTATAATTAAACAAAATATTACATGGCCGCTTGGTTTGCTTCGCTCACTCGTATAAAAGATCTAGAATGCTTTCAGCACTCGAAGATAAAATTCTTATGCCAATGCGATCATGTAATTAATGTCTTCCACTTCAAACACAACTCACGAGAAACCAAAATTCACATGTTACCGTACCGAGGCCGTAGGCCGCTGGCACGGTCTTAGGCTACGTTCACACTACACCGGATACGTTTTCGCGACGGTACGATAGCTGTTTCGTTCCAGTGTGAACTCGGAGCGGCGCAACTCGTACAACCCTGTTCACACTGCGCCAGGACGATACGGATTTCTTCTTACGAGTACGCTTGCACCTCAAGTTGCAGTTCGAGGTCAAAAGCTGCAACTGCTTTCTTTTCCACCGTCTTCTTGCCTGTCGCAGTGAAAGTAAAGTGCAAAACAAATTCTGTGCAAGAACTGCAGCTGAAAACAACTGCAAAGCAACAGTAACAGCAACAGTTTCCCGTTGCAACTCCATTTTGTTTACCCGGCAAACCAGTGAACCGGATCAAACTGGATCACGACCGAGACAGTATGATCGGTTTTCAGAACCTGGAGCGATTATAGTTTCCGGTCCATCCTCGGTTGGTTTTTGAGGCCATTCATTTCCGGAACGATACGATATGTGTTCTACCACGGCGCAAAACCTATCCGGTACGCAACGTATCACTTTTGAAAGCGTTCCATTTCGGGTACACTCTGGCACAAAAATTGCTCCGGAACAAACATTCCCAGTGTGGACGCACGGCCTATCCGATATGATTTTTGAGACGGTATGATAGCTATCCGGTATAGTGTAAACAGGGCCTAAGGCTCTGAGAGCTTTGTCGTATCTCAGGTAAATTTTTCGCGCCTTTTTACCCTGCGTGCGTCCACCGTTATAATACGCACGTTGCTTAAGTTAAAATTCGCGCGAAATACGCCGTTCTTGATCCAGTCCACTAACGAAAAATAGTGAAGAAATGCTTCGGTGCTTATATAAGCTCTCTATTTGCTACCATAGTCGGTCACCTAGATCGTAGATAATGCAATTAAACCAAACGTTGACCTATACACTTGCAGATCCCGCGAAAAGCTCCTCTAATAGTAGAGTAACTAATTGGTTCATTGGGAGTAACAAGCTTACAAGAGCCCTTGATTCAGGAGGTAGTATCTTATAAACATTGATAAATATCTCTAAAGTATTTCAACGGCGCATACAAAATTAGGCAATTGCGAGTATATATAACGACTTCGCTGCTTTTGACGAGCTAGTTATTTTTGCTTTTCAAGGCCTTAACGACTATAAAGCCTTTTTGAAAGAAAAGATGGCTTCTTCTAATTTTAGACACATTGTCAAATCTAAAGAAACAGGTGAAAGACAAAACATTATGCAATTTTTCAGCATTGTCTAGGTCTGATTTGTTAATAAAGTCGTGGAATAAAGTGGACGAAAGAGGTTCTTTACGATTACGAATACTGGAACCAAGAACTCTCAGTTGGACACCGACCTTACGGCTTCAACAACCGGATCATCAGTTGGCTATGAGAGATCTGGGACGATGAAAATCAATTTGCAATTGATGGGTCATAACATCAAAATCTAGAGGACTGGAACCTAAAAGCGAAAGCGAGTTTTATGCTGTCCCTCATTTTATATGGTTATAAACTGAAGCCAAAGCGAGGCCAAAACCCACAATATGTAACACAGAGATGTGAACCTGAAACACATAAATGTTTTTGACATTTTGTGTGATAAAAAAATTCAAAAGATAAACTGAAGGAGTGATAACCCAAAAGCATGGGGCATTCGCCAATTCACGAGAGTCAACTCACAGACTTCAAGAGAGTTCATTCAAGTCACCAAGAGCCAATTGTTGTTGGTTTCCAGTTTGATTTAAAACGAAAATTCAAACTCTCAAACATGCGCGTGTCATACTTACAGTAGGCATGAAATTTTACCCTTTTTAATAGTTTTAATTATAAGTATAAATTTAACTTTGCCGTAACTCTCAGCATATAAATAGATATTAAATAACCAAAAATCTCAATGAGAACCAATTCCGTAATTATTAGTAAAAATTGCGGATCGAGACACTTCGTATACAAATCAACCGCGCAAAGCAGGCTGGAGAGTTTAAATCAATCAGAGCAAAATAATTGGTGAAAACCTAAAAAAAAATTAAAAATGGAAAAGAGAATGTTCCATGAAATTGAAGAAATATAATTAGCCGTGTAACACTGTACATTAACTGTCCAATTCCACAATTGGTTGATTTATTAATAATCGCTTGTTCTTATCCACTTCTTTCCTAGCCCTATTTTATAGGATTCTCTCAAATTAACAATATTTCTAGTGGAATAACTTATACATTCATTCATAGGAAACTAATACTTTGTACATAATTTCTGACGCAAAATCAAAACTAGATCTACATGATCTCAACGGGATGGAAGCGGAATTTTGAATCATGAATCACGGCTGAATAATGGCAGGAATCGGAACGAATCACTTGATACTATGTTCGATTATATAAACGAGTTAGGAATCATGAATCCCGAACGACAGAAAATGAATTCTGAATCATGGGGTAAATCTATTAAAAATATATCATGAATTATGCATTTCATAGCTCAAATGATTCTGCTTCCAGCTTTGAGATCTCAATTCTTCGTACATGCATACAGACCTGGACCTGCCAATGTCATATTATAATATTTTGCAGACAACTGAGCATGCGTAATTAATTACTTTAGTATTGATGGATATAATGCTGTCGGTGTTTCTAATGAAACAGTTTTGCAAACCGTAGTGAAGATAAGAATGTCATTTAACTGACGTTTCGGGCTTGAGTTCTTCGTCGGAGTGAATGCATGAGAGATAAATAAAGAGGTGTTTATATATACAGAGCAAATCAAGATATTAAACGTAATGAGATAGGTATGTTTAAAAAAAAGGGTAGTCATGGACTACATGTTACAGCAATAAAATGCTTGCCTTTAGCGAGTGATATACAGCAAACGCTTCTTTCAGTAGTCTGTTTAAATTTTCAAAACCACCGTCTTCTTGGGTACCCTGTGTGACTCCTATAGCCTAATGCATGTCTACTTGGGTACCCTGTGGTTATCAGTTACATCCCTCATCCTCTTACACAAACCAATGACAAAGTAGC
>JAPEIX020136277.1:0-16288 GCA_026122405.2 Zoanthus sansibaricus
CAATGTTCACAGATCGATGCCATAAACAACTTTTATATGACAAGTCTACCTGTTTTGTTCTTATAAAAAGTTGATACCCTTTGTATAAGCCGACCCCCAAACTTTTGTATCAAAAACTGGGGTCAAAGTCTCGGCTTATACACCGGAATTTACGGTAACTAATAATTTTTGTTATAGTTCTTATACTCCTGTGTTAGCTGTTCCAGCTACTTAAAACTTTATAGAAAACCCTGAAATATTTAAAAATTACCTGATGACAACTCCTCTAAAGGAACTTTTCAATGCATTATGTTAAAATCCCATTTCCAAGTTAAGAATCCCTACTGGTAGGGGACAAACCAGTTCGCTATTTACAAAGCACGGTGAATTTGCCCCTGGGATCACCAAGGACAAATCCGTTCAGTAGGCCAAGTTAGAAATTTGAACCCAGGTCTCCTGTATTCAGAACTCCAACTCTAACCATTTAGCCGCGCTGCCTCCTCTCAGTAGAACCAGGAATAGAGCTGGGGACCTTGTATTAGGAAGGCAGAGATCTTACCACATGTGCCAACTAAAATATTAATATTGCCCTGACACAGGGACCGTGCTTAAACGTGTCAGCTTTTTTCTTTCTTCATGGCAATGTGTAAACATTTCAACTTAGGCAAGATCAATTGAATTTGCTGTTTTACAAACCCACCAAACTTTCAAAATTTCAAAAAAAATTCCATCTGAAGATCAAAATACTGTTTATTTCCCTGCGTGCAATTAATTAAAATGTATATAATTCAAACTCAAAATAATTCAAGCTCAAACCATGTGTACAATTACAAATTCAAGTATGTGACAAATTAAGGAATAAACAGCTGCACATGCTCTGATTGGAAGAATATATAATTGGTCTTGTAAGATAATTGTATGAGTGTATCAAGTATTGAACTCAATAGCATATTAATTTGGGGATTTTCCTTTTGATTCCCCTTAATTCCCCCATTCCTCAGCTCTTTAGATTTTGGCTTCAATGTTTTTAAAACAAGAAAGTAATTGGTCTGGTTTTAGAGTTGATTAAATCATGTTTTAAACATTTTTTAGACACAAGTACATTTGTACTGTAAGTGCTACAAAATTCATTTTTTGACGTCCCTAACTGTTAACATGCATCTAAGAAGCAAAGAAGCACTCGAAAGAGTTCTCCGTATGCATGAACGGGCTGCACGTAATTATTTATGAAGCACAACGCCCTAGTCAAACAGCAACATTGTTTAATAACTTAAGTTGGATCCCTTTTTATAATGAAATATACGTAAAGCGATGTGAACTGGCCTATAAACGGATAAAAGGTACTCTACCCGACTATTTAAATGCATCTTTAAGAAAAAACTCTGATGCTCACTCAAGAGTCAAGCGATATTGTAATATAAATTTACTGTGCTCCCTTCATAGGAACATAACGGAGGAAGGACGCACTTTTAACGTGAGAACTGTAAAGGATTGGAACAATTTGCCTCTATTTTTAAAGACAAAAAACTCTTTGAAATCATTTAAGGCTGAATTATGGAAAATATTGTTAGATTCTCAAAAGACTAAGGATCGTTTGATATAAATTATTGTAAATAGAATAGATAGATGTTTTATATTATTGGTTTTTAATCTATTTTCTTACATTTTAGACTTTTAAAACATTTTATTTTTATTTTTCCATTTGTAATTATTATCAACGTAATTATAAAAAATTGTATTTTTAATATTTAATTCATGTCACTGTTAGGTGTTACCCTCGTAAAATAAAGTTTTTATCTTATCTTATCTTATCTGATCTTACACCTTGTGAGTTACGAATTCATGAAGTTATAACCCTTTAATGTTACATGCGTTTTAATGCTCCAAATTCTGGTTGGACAATCAATTGTTTTGGTCATTTTTTGTGCACATAGTAATTCACAATTGGTATGACAACTAATTTCACCATGGATTCCTATTACCCAGTGATTGGTTGGTGGGTTAATTTCTATCGCATTTGACTGAAAAAAACTTTTACTTTTGCAACTGGTCTTAGCATATCATCTCTATGTAAGGGAGGATGTCGACAATGTTTAATGTTTAAATTGAAAGAGATATGAGCAATTTTCTTATGATACATGACTGTCATGTGCCGATTAAAATGTGTCACTACCTTCCAATTAAATACCTACATGGTTCCAAACAAAACTTACAACATAGAAATTTTAAAACTTGTGGTCTGAATACCTGCATCATAACAAACAAAATCAATTTCTAATGTCAAGTGACTGATGAGATCATCACATGTTGACTGACATAAGCCAACAACAGTTTCATCAGGGATGATGTTGACAAAGTTTGATGCTCACATGTTTTAAATTAAAGGAGTTAAGAGCAATTTCACAATGTCTCGTGACTGATGATGTCATCATTTCTTGATTGACATGTGTTACTTGTACCTGTGTCAAAGAAAATGTTTCCAAAGTTTGATACTTGTACGTTTCAAATTAGAGGAGTTATAAGCAAATTTTTCATGTCATGTGACTATTGTCATTACGTGCTACTTGACATGTGTCAGTAGCAGGTGTGTCAAGGAAGATTTTGACAAAGTTTCATACATGTATGTTTCAAATTGAAAGAGTTATGAGCGATTTCATGTCACGTGACTGATTATGTCATCATTTCTCGATTGACGTGTATCACTTGTACCTGTGTCAAAGAAAATGTTTTCAAAGTTTGATACTTGTTTCAAATTAAAGGAGTTATAAGCAAATTTTTAATGTCACGTGATTAACGACATCATTACATACTACTTGACATGTGTCGGTAACAGGTGTGTCAAGGAAGATTTGGACAAAGTTTGATACATGTATCAAATTTAAAGAGTTGAGCAATTTTTTAATGTCATATGACTGATGATGTTATCATTTTCTGATTGACATGTGTCAGTTGTATCTGTGTCGAGGATGATCTTGACAAAATTTGATGTTTCTATGTTTATACAAACACAAGTTATGAACAATTTTCTATAGTCAAGATCAGTGTCTTCACATTTGATTGGCAAGGGTGTTTATGTGCTTGTTTATGTTTCCTATTCATGAGTTATGTGTTTGTGTTGTTGTGTTGCTTTAGTATTAGTAGGTGGTTGTAGGTCGTTTTAGGTGGTTATAGGTGGTTTCATAGGTGGTTGTAGGTGGTTTTAGATGGTTTTAGGTCATTCCATGTTTTAGTAACTACGGCTGTTTTATTTTATCTTTAACTACGATAGAACAGCACACAATTCACCTGCTGTTGGCTCTTTAAATGATCAAGTCTGTAATAAATATCTAAAATAACTAAATGTGAAAATAAATATACAACAAAAAGTTTATAAATATATTTTAGAAACATTTTAAAATAAATTAAATAAGTAATAAAAAATCTATGTCAAATTGGAGAAGAAAATTCTATAGTGAGCATCATCAACAGAGAGCCTTCGCTAGGCCACTATGTCATGAAGATCTACTGGTGGTCATAATTGAAGGTAGAGTGGAAAACAAAAGGCCTGCACAGAGAAGAACAGAAATGCTGGACATGATTACAGATTTATAAATGCAGTTACAAGGCTGGTAGTGTAGCAAATGCTGTAGGAATTTACCTGCATTGGAACATACCACTAGAAAGAAAGAAATATGCTTCTGTATATTAAAGTATTTTATTTAAAACTATTTATGATTGCCACAAATATGACTGTTTTGTTTATAAGTGAATACAGATCCATAGAGATTTGCATGTGTGATATTTATCACATTGTGCCTCTTTTCCAAACTTGTACAGTAACTATTTGAAAGCTCTAATTTTATAAGCATGATATTTTTTTTCTTTTGTACTACCAATACATCACTGCTTCTTCTGAAATAAATTCACAATGTTTGCAACACCTCACAGTTATCAGAACGTGTTTTTGTCAGTTTGTGTATGCAGCATGGATATGTAGTGTATAATTTAACTCCAATAAAAACCTTTAGGACTTTAGGAAGTAAAACTTGATGTATTAATCCTGAGCTTATTTGGTAATCACAGTAAATAAAGAGGTTTAACCGGGAATCTATGTTAATGTGTGCTATGCTTATATTCTAACTTCTCCCAATTGGCAGTGTTTTGTTTAAAAAGATGGATTATTGATATTTTATATAGCAAGAGAGGATCTTTATTGTATGTCGAATTCAGTGCAATTTATTTCTACAAAGTTTCCCGATTTTACCTGCTGTTTCAAAGTGTTGCTGGCAGGTAATTAATATTTAAACTATTAAAAAAGTACGAGTATTGCTCATATGTAAGCAAGAGTCAACAACCTACATGCAAACTCAATATCACAGAAGGCAATTTAAACACGGCGCCTGGTAGAGTGCAGAAAAATGAAAAATAATGCAGAAATTTGTGTCAAATAGTGCAAAAAAAAGCTCAAAAGTGTGGAAATAGTGTATAATTTTTCTGATTGTTTTTATTCTTGAAAAAAAGTCTAGATCATTTCTGCAATGCATGTTCACTGCAGCAAAATATGAATTCTAAATTGAATGGAAAAAAAATACAATATATATTGTAATTTTATCTTACATTATATTAAAGTCTCAAGTAAAATGAGCTCTGCTGCGCTATTAAAAATTTTCATGTATTATCAAATTTCCAAAAACCGAAAATCTGATTGACTTTAGCAACAAAGCCATTTGCCAATAAAATATTGTTTTAAAAAGTTAGCTTAGTGCCCAGGCTCACTCAAATTTTATTGTAATTCCCTAAGTAGTTTTCAGTCGTCCTTTAATTTGGTTGGCTTTGTAACGACTTTTGGGCTCAGAAAAAGTAAATATCCATTGCTTAATGAATTACATGTATTTTGTCTTTAAAACTTAAAGTATGTCAAATAAATGTAATTAGTAAATGCTAACTTTCTAATTTAACATATTTTCCTCTAAACATTTATCAAAAGTGTGGAAAAGTGCAGCAATACAAAGAAAGTACAAAATAGTGCAGATTTTAGTCAACAGTGTGAATCGCACCATCGCACTTTGCCAGATGCCCTGTTTAAAGTAGCCTGTTCATTATCCATTGTTTCAGACTTCATATCCAGCTCTTTTGCTGCTACACGGCATCTATGAGTCAGAACTTCCTAAACTTGTACTGGTTGGGGCTGATATTAGGCAACCATTTATCAAATCATAATATGAGAATACTTAAATATATAGTTCATTTTAAAATTGAGAAGTTCTTTAACTTTTTAGTATAAACCTACTAACAGTCTTACATTCATCCTGCATTCTGATTGGCTACTCTACTAGAGGTCTACTTGTGATAGCCTACTAGTAGAGAAAAAATAGCAGATCAAAACAGTAATGAGCCCCATCTTGCTATTGTATCAGGGGATTTCACTGATAATTTAATTTGTACATCCTTTTTTGACCAATTAGTAGGTTTATACTAAAACAATTAGACCTCTCACCCTCATGGACAATGAGTTTGAATAGCCCATTTGGCCAACGATCTCATGGTATTGACTTGTAATCCATTCATCCTCGAGGCCTAATTGTTAATTAATAAGCAACCTTCATTCACTGTAAACAATTAGCACCAGCAATTGGTCAAAATCAATCACATGATTTTAGTATATCTATAAACATACGGCTCCACCATGCAAAAAAAAAAAATCAATCACATGATTTTAGTATATCTATAAACATACGGCTCCATATACCTTTGGGTAGTCTATACACCTATAGTCTTCAGAACATTCAAACTACTGCCTATACAACCAAAATGATTTTTATAATTATTGAACTTTTACTACAGCAAAAATTGTCCTTTATCAGAGTATACAGTCAAGTTATTTAATTTGGCAGGCTTTTTGGCACATGTCCAGCAATTTTCCTACCTTTTAAATATGCCTGAAGTGTGGGTTTCTTGTGAAGCAGTTTGGAACATTTTTGATCAGTTTTTCTATTTGATTTTTTAAAGTGGAATTCATTCCTTTGCCAGATTTACTGAATACCGGAATTACTATTATTGTAATTGGTTTGTTTTATGGTGCGAACATTTGGGAGCAAAAATATACAGATTTGACAAGATCACTTCAAGATGGTGATTCAGTAATTAATCAGGGATGGTGATGTGAGAAAACACTCAAATACTGGTTGAATTTTTCTGATGTTTTATTAAAACATTGAACTTACTTCCCCAAAAACATGCTGATAAATTCTAAAACAAGGTATTTGCTACATTTCTTTTACTATTTAATTTCAGCTTTTGACAAATTTCAGTGAACATTTCAGTTCCCTATTTGCTTCTGAAAATTATCTTCACATTAATTTTTAACAGTTCTAACTTTTTAAATCTTTCTTCATGAACAACTTTTTGTAATTTCTATTTTATTCTATTTGAACTTAATATGTCACTTTAATTATGTACTTATTTACTTTAAAAAGTTTTTGTTTGTTTAATCTGCACTCTTGCTTGAAGTTTGTTAAGTTGTGTAACTGGTGCACCTTGCAATGCAGTGAGATCAGGTTGCTTATTAAAAGGATTAGTTGCTTCTAGTTCATAGTTTATTTACATATATACCCACTTGCTGGAGATAAAATTAGATTGAAATTTTTTATAATGATTTGTCGTTCATATTATTGTCAGCACATAGGTATTTAGGTAAAAAAATACTCACTTCCAGTAACTAACCCTTAATTAGACTTCACTGAACTGGATACACCAATCTTATCACCCTTAAGAAATACCAAGTTAATAAACAGGCAGTGACAAAGGGCATAACACCAACAATCCAGTTTGGAATACAAAACCAGCCATCCTGATGAATTAATCTATGCACATAATAGATTTGCTTAGGAGTTAAGGAATCGCTTATAGCAATAAGATCCTTAAAATAACAAGGGTTGACAAACTTCAGAAAATAAGGAAGAAGTCTTCTGTGTTTGATTCCTGGTATGGAATATGGTTGAACACCCAGTTCTCGCATAAGAATACCAATATATGCATCATCAGGTGTAATTCGACTAACGCTCTTGGATGCTGTTACCAAACTTGGTAAAAGTTTCCAAGACATCACATAAAGTGCTCCCTTACAATATAACGGATAATCTTTTTCAGTAAAAGAAGCAGGATCAACATAATGTCTGCTTGACTTGGTGCGATGGACCGTTCCGGTAATAACGAAGCCACCATAAAGTGGATCAGGTATCTGACTTACTGTAAGCCAGTGAATCAAGTTAGGAAAGTTGACATAAATATCATCGTCACCATGAAATACATACGCACATTTGATGGTGATTGCCCAATTGTAAGCCATCAATACCTTGGTCGTAATGCTATCATACCTGTCAAGGTAGCTGCCACGAATTATATCTCCATATTTTTCAGCTTCCTTTTCTACTTCTCTGTCGCGTATGCCTCGGAAAGTGCGCCCCATCATAAATACAGTTTTCCATTTCAGATTTGCAAGAGCACCATTCTGTTCCTGGTACTTGCCCCAAGTCTGACGAATCACATTTCTCTGGAGAATATTTTTCGGACTTGATGAAATTATCGCTAAAACAAATATTTTCTGCTGAATATTGTTAGGAGTAATTTCTGGTTTCAAGATTTTTAAGTTTGAATATACTTGTGTAAAAGAAGCTGGTAGTTTCCACGTACTTTCTACTGGCTTGCCAGTTTCGATGGCTGACGGACCCGTCAAATAGTCAATTAAAAATGTTATTAACACAACAATAAATATAAACGATACCCTCAAAAACGTCTTGTGAAGAGGGAAGATAAACCCTTTTAATTTTTTTCTAAGAAAAAAGGGCATCTTCCCAATAACTGAACAAGATTTTCAACCATTAAACCGAAAATGCCGCTGTACTGACTTATCGCCTGCTCCGTAGTGGTGACTTACTCGGCTTGGGGCATGGTTCGGCTTGGTTTTAATTCGTGAATAAACAATGGCGGCGAAATTCAAATTCAAACCGAGATGAGTTGTTGGAAAGGTTAAGTAAGCGGTATGAGTTTATAGAGAAGTTGTAATAAATAGAGATGAGTTGAAATGTTTACTAATGTAGCCATGTGGTGATATGCAATGTCCACGTTTAATAGACAGCAGTGATGAATTTCGTATACGCATCACGTAGGATCTGAGCCGCGGTCGAAATGTATGAAACATGAAAAAAAATAAAATGAATGGCAGAAAAACTAAGTTGAAATTAGTTTACCAGTGAACTAATATCAGTAAGTACTCTGATTAAGCCAGCAGCTTCAACCGTAAACAGCTGCTTCGTACTGACGAGTCTGAAAAAGGACAAAACAGCTGTCTATAATATACTTTGCTTGCTTCTACAGCTACACTCTACCTTCAGCAAACATCCCTGATGGAGAATCTGAGACCCCAGTTGTTCTGGAAGATAATCCACTTGGTCCATCAGCCGTTTCACCGAATGTATTTGCTAAATATGCTGCAAGTAAATGATCATCATCTCCTTCATATTGAGGGCTTGATGGCTCTTCACTATCTGAGTAAACATTTCTACCATAAAATGGAATAGGTTTGATTTTCTGAACAAAATTCTTCTCGTTTACATTTTCAAGAGTATTGGTATTTTGAAAGGGCTGCCAACCTCTTGCAACTACATTGTTTCTGGGTAGAGGTTTGTTAGGTTCATCAACACGGGTGTTTGTCCATAGTTCAGATTGTCTTGGAGTCAACTGTGGCCTAATCCATTCATCTTGCATTCCAGCAATCAAAGCTTGTAAATCCCTGTATCCAAGGTTATCAGACCCAAAAACACCCATAGCATTCAATGTGTCTACAGAAAGCTCATAATCTAATTGCTTATCAACATAATCACGATTTGGCAGCTGCGGTTTTGGTGGCACAGGTAATTCACAGTCACTACTGGTATGTACATCCATGTCTTTGAGTTTAACGAATGTGTTGCATTTCTCACACATTTCTGTTCGACTACCACAATAGTCTTGGTGATTGTTCATCTCAGAGAAAGGAAGTTCCAGTTCACAATAACTACATGTTACTTTGCGGCAGGGGCAATCACTATCCTGTACAATAAAAATATAAAAAGAGTTAACAAAATTAATAATTATAGATCAGGTTTATTAGCAAAATATCTACTGTACATACTGCTCATGTTTCTTTCACATATGAAAAGTTCATAATTATTCAGTCAGGTTGGCATTGTGGTCACCAGTCACGCCTCCCACCTCTACGACCCAGGTCAAGTCCTGGGCTCCGCATGTGGGCTGAGACTTGTCAATCTCAATTTGACTCCAAGGGTTTTTCTTCAGGTACTCCGGTTTTCCTCCCTCTTCAAATTTGACTTTCATTTGAGCCATTGAGCGATTGAACATTAGCCTCTGGCTAGGAAGAATGGGCAACCACCTCCTTCACAATTAATGTAAAATAAAGTATTCATTTATTATTCTAGTTTTAATTCTCTGCACATATAAAAATATTATATGGTAACACTAAGATTTCAACTATGATTACAACTACAGTAGTCCTGTTGAGTTGTCAGTGTTCCATGTGCTTCAGCAAATGCATCTTCACATAAATTATAGGCATTCACTCTGACGAAGGACTCCAGTCCGAAACGCCAATACAAAAAAATCATTTCCACTACGGTGTACAATTTATCTATTTTTAAAAAAACTCTTTCTGTAGAAACACCGACGCAGCATTCCATTTATGATAAATTATAGACACTTAATTTTCTCTCTGGGTTTTCATTCATGCACTCTAAAAGACTAACTAGACAATAAATTCCAAACTTTAGAGAAACATTTAAAATTTGTACTGTAAACTGCTTTACTGAAGTTTAAACATTTGTGTGACTTTTGCTTTCCACCAAGTCTCTCAGCTTTCTACGAAAATATTAAATAGAGTACCAGCATCTGCCGGCAACTACAGTGAACCAGGGATGCTGACAAAAGCATCTTTTGTAGTGGAAGGGGAAGAAGGGGCGGAAAAGCTACAAAAAATATGGTGCTCTTGCACTTCTCTTTGGACTCAAATCACAGGGCTCGACACTAACGGTAGCTAACTAGCCACAGACTAGTAGAAATTCAGTTATGGCTAGTAGATTTTCTATTTCCACTAGCCAGTTTGGCCAGTAAACAAAATACGAGTTTCTGTCTATCAAGGAAGACATCTCAGAATTTCTACGAATGGCTAGGAAAAGAAACTGTTTGGCTAGTAGCATCAAAGTTGACACTTGTAAGTTGAAAAGTTAGTATCAATCCCTGAATCATATCCCTACAATCCACAAAGAAATGAATGGTGCAAAATATTGGGGAGACCTTTAGCCCCCCTAGCCCCCTGCTCTGCTACTCTGTAAACTGTGATGGATTAGGGTCCCATCCAGGCGTAGTCAAAGACTTTCATCTTTTTCATGGCTGTACAAATCACAACAACTGTGGCTGTTCCAGTAAGAGCACTGAATCAGTATCACACAGTTCAAAGGTTTAAATCTTGTTAAAGCATGTTTTTTCAGCTTTGATAGTGTTTTAATTGTACTTATGCTGAATACTGTCAGGCGCGTAAGCAGGGGGGTGCATTGGGTGCACGTGCACCGCCCCTCCACCTGATAAAAAGGTCCGCTCAGGAAGGGAAAAAAAGGGATGAAATAAAAGAAAGAAAGTGGACAGCCATTCAGGTCGGGACCACCAATTATATAGTAGATATTTTTTGACGTATTCATGTTTTCTTATCCATATTGCTGTTTTTAAAAAAATAAATAAATAAATCAGCGGAATCAAATCAAGTTTTTCAACAATTTCGTAATCATCACTTGCGTTCAGAAGATGTTACTGCCATTTTTAGTGTCAAGTTTCATAACCACGCGCATTTCACAGGTCCACTCAAGCTTAAGTGCACCCCCCCGTAGGAAAAGCTGTGTACGCGCCTGACTGTAATGTTCATTAGTTTGCAAATTTGCCCTTGCAAATTTGCAAAACATTTTCCAATACTGTTGGCATAACACGTTTTACATGTTTGAACACAACAATCAAACTTTTTAAGTGAAGTTGGATAATGTTTATAACTTTACTGACACTTTTCATCCAACATTGTCCTATGTTTTCACTAATATGATCAAATTGACTTCCTCACATTATCCAATCAGCATCACACAATTTAATAGCAACATGTTTGATGGAAGTTGGATACATTTGAACATTCTCACATCCAATTACAGAGTTCAACAGGGTTCAAAAACCACTGTCCAACATCACCAAGCAATATTGGATAATGTTTGACAACCTATCTAAATGGGCCTAAAAATTATCATTAATATTTTTTATCTTAAAGCCTGCATCACAATAAGTTTTTGCCTACTTTATGGTCCTCCAGCTGCATCCTTTCCATTTCCTGTCCACATTCACATTTCACCTAAAATAAAAAGTCCAATAGTATTCAAATAATGGTAAAAGTGCAATGCTTGTGGGATGTACCTATAAATATGAACTCAAGTATAAATAGCACAAACGTACTAGTAGCTAACTTGAAGGCACTATATTGGGCACTATGGCTATAAAGATGAACTCAAGTATAGATAGCACTAATGTGCTAGTAGCTATCTTGAAGCCACTATATTGGGCACTATGGCTATAAAGATGAACTCAAGTATAGATAGCACAAACGTGGTAGTAGCTATCTTGAAGCCACTATATTGAGTATTACTGTATGGTCAAGTTGTCCTAAACTGATAAACAATGTGGATCTAATGTCTAAAACAAAGCAAATTTTTACCTGAACATTAATAACAACAATTACTCTAAGGTTCCTAATAAGCGGGATGATTGCTTAATAAATTTTTATATTTTTTTATCTTATTTCTTGCATATTTTTATGCTAAGAAAGGAGAAGGAAGGAGGAGGGAGTTTCGGTTAGTTAAAAGATTTACCAGTTAATAGTAATCTTTGTTGCAAGGTTGGTAGAATGGGAAGCTTCATCATGGGTATGGACCAAGATAAAAAAGATGAGGGAAAGCTTGCCAAGACAACTCGAGATAGGTCAGTACCTAATTTCTATTTCATAGCATCCATAAACTTTTCAACGTTTAGATCTCATTTGTCAAACTTCGTCTATATTGTATGCACTACAAAAACAAAATCGTTTTTGATTTGAGATCCTGCGTTCAAGAATTGGCCCATTGCTAGTGTTTTCTGAAAGTTTAATTGGGCTTGATGATTTTGAATAAATTGAATAAACTGTCCGGCATTGTAATAAATCCATGATATTAATATGAACCATTAGATAGCAATTATTCGCTGAAGTGGAAGTGAATAGTGGTGGATATTTACCTAAATACCTGAATAGTATTGGATATTTACCTAAATACCTAAATATCCACCCCTTTTCACTGACACTGAGGTGAATAATTGTTTAAGTATAATTTTATACCACACAAGCTGAATGACTAGCGGGCCAAAGAGTAACTTTATTTGTGACATTTTGAAATTAAAGTAAAACGGGAAGCCATTTTGTTTTTCTTCTGCTTCTCGGAGGTGAATAGTACTTGGCTAATCACCTCCGAGCTAGCCAATCAGCGCACACGAAAAGTATTATTCACTTGTGTGGTGTATACTAAAACAAGTTAGTGTTTAATGCATTGTGGTTTTATGCATTGGACAAAGTGAAGAAATTTTCCGTCGTCAGTTTTAGTACTTGACATACTGAAAGAATAAGTTTTAAAAAACTCTTGGATTGCGTCGTAGTGTATACAACTCGAGATTGACAGCTTTGTGACCACCATCGTTAGTAGTTTCACGGGCTAACTTTTCTGAAAGTTGGGCGGAATTCTACCGACTTATGCAATATCTCTCCAGCTTGGAGTACAGGTCCATTTATGCTTAAATGCTTAAAAATTGAAGTATTTGCCCTAATTGTAGCAGTTGCTAATGTCTAGGGTTTAGGACAGTACAAGTCTCCGCAAATAGTGGGGCTCTCTGATGCTATTTATGTACCACTCCTAGAAGGATTTAAATTGTTCAGTGGTGGTATGTGCAGAGACGGCAGAATTCGGTAGAGAGTTCCAAGTTCTGATTGTTCTTGGAAAGGATGAGTATGACAAGGCAAAGACATCACTGGTAACTTGAGGGGATTTTCTTGAACACAAGGAGGAAGCTGATGTTAACTAGATTGTTAAGTATTGTGTATTGTGTCCAGAGGCGCCTGTTTTGCAAGGTGGATCAGCCAAGGAAGGTGACGAGGATAGGGAGAGCCTTTTTTTTTAGCCTTTCCTACTCTTCTTGTCCATGTTTTGAACCTCAGTGTTTATTACTCCTGACTTGAAGTTTTGATTATCTAATATAAGAAATAGTGTTTGTTTAACTTATGATGTTTGTGCCTGTTACCACATCACTATACTTGCTCTCTAAACAGAAGACCTTATCTTAACTACTACTTTCCTTTCCAGTTCCAAGTCAGCTATTGAAGCGGTTCATAGTCTCATGTCACAAGTCATCAAAGATAGACTGTTTAACCACGTGGGAACCGACACGCCCCTCTCTTAATGGATGGTATTTGATGGAAACTTAGAAAAATCGTCTCCTCGAGCCGGAAGATGTGAATACTCTCGCGGCAACTTATTGTTGCTACACTAAGGGCACATTAGGGAGTTAAACAACAGTTTACTCTCGAGTGTCAAATAAACACTCCCTGCTTGTTTGTTTTTCTCGATATTCTTCCAATCCCCTTGTGCTTATTAGGGTCCCCCCGTCCTGGTTATTCATTTTTATCAACTGTTGTTTCACTAACTTTTACCAAAATCCAGTATTGTGAGTTGAAAGTGTTCATACTCCATTTTGGTCATTTTTGTTCTTCCTTTGTTTGTATGTTTCTGTTGAGTTTCCCAAAAGAGATTCCAAGCGTTTTCTTTAATTTTGCTATTGTTATGTTATTTTTACTTATATTTTTGAGTTTTAGAAGATTATTATACTTAGCAAATGAGTTATTTTTACTGTATCCATACTCCTTAACAATTAGACCTCGAGGACGAATGGACTATAAGTCAATAGCCCATGAGGCCGTAAGACGAATGGGCTATTCAAACTCGTATTCCATGAGGCCGAGAGGTCTAATTGTTTTAGTATAAACCTACTAATCGGCCAAAAAAGGATGTACAATTAAATTATCTATGAAATCCTGATATTATAGCAAAATGGGGCACATGACTATTTTGATTCGCCATATTTTCTCTACTAGTAGGCTATCACAAATAGACCTCTAGTAGAGTAGCCAATCAGAATGTAGGATGCGTGTTAGACCGTCAGTAGGTTTATATTAATAATATAGGTTAGCTTGGCTAGAAACACTTAACTTTCCGGTTTTTCCAACTCCCTGTTAAAGGGAACTTGAATTCCAAAATTAATTTTTGATATGTTGAAGTCCATGTATTTGAGATTCGAAAAATGTAGATTTTAAAGTGATCCGCTGGTCTGTATTTTGAAAAAACTATTACAAAAAGTCCTAGTAAAACCTTATGTAGGGCACCATATTGCACTTTTAACGCGGGCTTAGAACAGTCTGACGTCACAACGTGAAATACTACTGTCTTTATCACTGGAATTTTTGTACAATTATAAAGTAGGGACATTTTTGATTTGTATAAAGCTATATCTGTTTAAAAATCATCTTAACAAAACGTTTCCAGATTGTCAAAAAGAATGGAACGTAACATTTTAACGTCGTGACGTCATATCGTGACGATCTTATTAGATCGCGGGCGCAAGTATGGCGTCTTCCTAAGTCAAGAGCTAGCACATTGTTTTATTTGTTTCTAAGGACATGGACCAAGAAGTCGGTATAAAAAAGCATTTTGAAATGTCAAACAGATGTAGTTTTATATCTCCAAAAAATAATTTTGGACTTCAGGACCCCTCTAATTAAGACCCCCAGGTTATTACATATATAGCAAGGTTTCAAACCCTCCAAATGATTAGGAGCCCCGTTGATTTAGCACACGAGAGTACTGTTTGAAATATGTTTACAACCACTGATATAGTTAAAATATTTATTCAGACTGATTTAAAAATCTTCCAAAAATAAGTTCTTCAACTTAACGCCATATATATTTTGAGCTCAAAAAGGTTCGTTTTCGTAGACATTTCAGACAATAGAATTAATTAAATATGTATTTAAGATTACGGTACACTCTGAAATGCAAAAAATTATCAAATTTTATTTTTTAATGGAAAACGTTTGTCCTTAAAAGCAGCTTTCAAAGTAAAAAATATCGTGCTAATTTGGTTCTTGAGATATTTCAAGTGAAACTGTTACCGGAAATAAACCAGCAAGTTGGCGGTGTTATTTCAAATGCGTTTTTCTCGAAACAAAAATTTATAAAGTTAATTCTAAGCATTTACGTTTTCGAAATATTAAATTTTGTTGAATCGGCTCTAAAAATTTAATGTCGCATGTTATCCAAAATCCCTGAGACCGTTTTGAAATTTAGTTAAACTAATTTTTTAACACCAAAAAAAAATTCCATGGGGTTATTTAATATTAGGGGAAGGGATCAGTGACAACTAAACTAAACAATATCCATCTCAAACGTACTTCATGACTCAAACCCTGATCAACCCCCCTGGTTGATTCCTTAAGTTTTCACCGACACCAAGGGCCTTCGTAAATCCTTGGTCCAAAGTGATCTTTGTCCTTGGGAATGGGTCATGGCAGTGGGATTTTCTATTGCCTAGTTTGATTACAAGAGATGTCCAAAGATGAGAGACTCGCCCTGTGAGGTCCCACCCTGTGTTGGCATCGAAAAAACGATGGGGTTTTTGGATCCACCTGGAAGCCACCTGGAAGCCAGGGAAAATGTTCCCATGGCGAGGCCGAACCCAGCGAAGCCTTGCGTGCGGCGAAGGAGGCCAGTTTTGTCGGATGGGGATGGATCGATGTTTTCGCTGCGATGGAGATGGGGAATGATGGAGTGGTTTTTTGCTCCATCTCCTCAACATCTATCACAATAAATGCCTGATTTTAAGCCGGGAAATCATTGACTGCTGGGAATGGTTTTTCGCATAATGCTCTCATTTTTGGAACGACGCCACATGGTGTGCTCAAAAACATGACCAGATTCTTATCAGAAGGCTCAGTTTGAGGCTCCACTGACTTAGCTACCGGTGATTCCTGGCAGCTGAGAGGGCAAAAGAAAGGTTGCTGGATGTTGTTCTGGCGATTTCGGTAATGGCTGATTTGCACAAAACTTCATAACTCCCTAGGGTAACAACAACTTGAACTTTCGACTCGCACGTGATCAGGTCGTGCACTTTTGAA
>JAPEIX020136784.1:0-24869 GCA_026122405.2 Zoanthus sansibaricus
TGAAAAACTAACGTAGATTATGTAGAGATGGAAATTGATTTAATCATGGAGTACAATAAAAGTGTCACTATTGTTGAGACAAAAAAACTTTGCAAATGATTTCGCAGTTAAGCTAGTTTTGGTTGCGCTATGCGCAAAATTTCTAAAGACGAGTATCCTGCTCGGCATCATACAGTGCCACTAAAGATTGCTGGTATGCGTATGCCACAAGCTTTGCAAAAAAGACTGAGTTTCTCTTGCAATTGCGGTGTTACCCAAAACTGTGCAAAGCGCATTTCCTTAACACTTCGTACCTTGCTTAAGACAAAGAGTTTCTCAAGGTCAGTTATAAGTGCGGACAAATAAGAGACTAACGATTCTACGCTCTGTGCATTTCGTAATACCGGTAATGCTAGTCCCACAAGTTCTGCACCTAAGACAAGGCTCACTGCAATGTCATAGGAACTACGTATCCCTCCAGATGCTATAATGTTTTGCGTGCCGTAAAGTGCCATAAGCAAGAGTGCCAAAGGGTTACCCCAGCGTGAAAAAGTATCAACTGATGTATTAGCACCCATTCTTTCTTCGCGCATCAGTTCTACTAGCGCCCAGTTGGTGCCGCCGCTGCCAGCAAGGTCTACATAACGCGCGCCCATTCCCAACAGTGCTTGTGCTTCTTGTGGTGCAATACCACACCCCGTCTCCTTGACAATGACCGGCAAAGCACTGCTAGCAATGTACTCTCGCAAGGACTCAGCAATACCAAAAAAAGAACGCTCGCCATGTAATTGGCAGAGCTCTTGCGCAGGGTTGAGATGCACTGCAAGCGCATCTGCTTGCAGTGCATCCAAGATGTCGTGTAATACATCAAAGGGTGTGTTGCGTAATTGCGCAGCTCCAATATTGGCAATAAGCGGTACCGATGGGGCAATACGTTTCAACTGAAAGTCTGACAGCATTTTATCGTGCTGCAAGAGAATGCGTATAGAACCAAGCCCTACCGGAATATTAAGTTGTTCGGCTGCCTCCGCAAATCGCTTGTTATACTCATAGGCACTACTATTTCCGCCGGTCATGCATGATATAAACAAAGGCGCAGATATTTCATAACCTAAGAATGTCGTAGAAGTTTTCACCTCATCTAAATCTAACTCTGGCATTGCATTATGAACCAAATGTATAGCATCTAAATTTGTAGAGCCACTCTCCACTGGCTCACTTAGACAAATATCGAGATGTGCCTGCTTTCGCTGTGAAATGCTCATTAAACTGCGGTTATTGGATAACGTCGTATACTCGGTATTCGTCTTCTCTTAAGCCGCGTAAATAGACTGAAGGCTTAAGTTCTTGTGGCATGGATTGTGTTTCTACCTTTATATTTTCTGCTTCTCCCATTACCTGTGTTATCGTTTTTGCACTATATTTGCGCTGTCCGTGTGGAACTTGAGAGTCGGAATTTTCTCTCTCACCATTTGACATCCAGTTTTCGTAGGCATCCGTTGTGTGACTTTGAATGTGATTTATGCGCTTCCATAAGTTCCATGTACTGACAACGCTGCCAGCGCATGAAGTAGTCTTTCCCCGAAGCACAATGCTTGTATTGCCCGAGCCATAAGAAACAATGAGTATACTCTTGTTATTTATGTCTTTTCCTTCACCGTGGTGCTTTTCAAGCAGCCCGCCAAGAGCAAAAAAAGTAGATGCCGTATAAGTATTACCTATGTGCGATATTATTTCACTGGTCTCATGAATGTACTTTCTCTGTATAAAATCCTCATAATCTTCTTGTGTATAGCCCATTTTTTTTCTCAATATAAAGCGTAAAGCAGTAAGCGGCATAGAACAAAAGGGAATATGAAATACAATGTAATCGCTTTTATCCAGCAAGGTTTGTAAACTTATATTGTACTGTCGTGACAAATCTTCCAAGGCTGAATACACAGCGATGTTGTAACAATTCATCGAGAATTGCCCCTTTACCCGTGCTTCGCTACGATGCGGTGGTCTGAAAAAATCATCTACATCAGAAGAGAAAAACCCACTGTTCTCAATGTCCAATTCAATGAGTTGTGGGTTCTTTGAAATATGCATCGCAACAGCTCCGCTTCCCTGTGTTATTTCCGCAGTGGTATTCTTAGAATAGCGCGCTATGTCAGACGTGGTGATAATTGCAGAAGTATTGTCCTTCAAAGAACGTATCATCGCCATTGCTTGCAGTATGCTAATGGCTCCCGCCGCACATGCATGCTGAGTTTGATAACTTATGAGATTTTTCGGAATTTGCAAACCGGACTTTTCCAATATCCCGATTATAAATGACGCCAAAGGTTTTGAGGCATCAACCGATGTTTCAGTTGCCGAAATGAGAAACTTCAGTGTATCGAAAGAAATGCTTTTTGCCATATTTAACACAGATTCCGCAGCAAGCGTCACTGAATCTTGCCATTTTTTTGTAAAACGAATGAAACGTTGACCAGTGGTCTTAACCACGGTCTGAAGGCGCTCTGCAATGTCTACGTTTTCTCTAGCGCGACTTTTGACAAGGTCTATAACACTCATGCACAACGGAGGTACATAGAAACCCATAGCATTAATACCAATTGTAACCATAAATGTATTATACCAGCATAACATTTGTATATTTTTGTAGAACACACATGTAAAACACTTTATGCGTAAGCATAACATACCGACTACGTATGCATGCATATAAGAACACTTTTTGTTGTTTTTGTACTTTGTGCGGTTTTTATAACACAAGCTTGGTCACAAGCGAGCAATTGGCGTATCATAGGGTTTGAATATTTAAACGCCGGCGCACCGGAAAAAGCTATTTCTTTTTTTCGCCTTGCAGTAAGCGCAGACCCCACGCAAGGTAGCTATCGCGAAGAACTTGCCTATGCTTTGCAAGAGAGTGGCAAGTACGATGAAGCACTGGAGGAATACACAGCAGCCTTAGGGCTCCCGGGCGCATCTGTTAAGAATATTAAATACAACATGGCACTTATATACGCAGCAAAACAAGATTACAGTAGCGCGCATCAATATATTTCAGAAGTCATTTCGCTCGCACCCGAAATAAGCAGCGCCTACTTAAATCGAGCGAACTTTCGAGTGCAACGTAAAAACTATGAAGGCGCGAAAACGGATTATAAAAAATACTTGGAAATGGAATCAGAGACACAACAATATGAAAACATAAAACGCGTTATAGAAATACTTACTAGTCTCAGCAGTTTTCCCACAAGAACTTTGGAGAAAGAAAAATACAATCGTAAAAAACACCTTGAAGAAGAACTAAACGAACAACGCAAAAAAATTGACGGAGTATCAACGAACAATAAATTTCTAGGAAAGCCGTAACATTAAAACTAGTTTACAGGCAATGGTATAAGTTCTATACAAGACTAGAACCGCACAACATAAACACGCAACCTCATCTGTATTAGCATAAGTGTAGCATAAAAGTTTAAGCAAACACAATGTTTAAGGAGTTAAACGGCGTTTTAAGACTCCGGATGTATATCGCATTTATGCAGACTTAAATTATAATAATGATATGTTTTTACATAGAAAAAAGCGTATAGTATTTTTGGAACTTGTCTTAATTTTATTTGTATCTACGCTTGCGTCCTGTGCAAGTGCTATATTAAAGCGTGTCGAGCAGCAAGAAACACCCATGCTCAAGTTAGTAATAGCACGCGATATGATAAATCAAACGCGGTATGGATTGGCACTTCGCATATTACAGGATATAAAAGAAGAATATGCCTCTGAAACACAAATTGTTATTGAGGTAGATTACGAAATTGCCTTTATAGACTTGAGTCGTAAACGCTACAGCGATGCAAAAATAAAACTTGAAGCCATTGTAGCGCAATATGACGTACTTAAGAATACAAACACTTTGCCACAATGGCCCTATTATTTGAGTAAGCGTTTGCTCGAAACTAGTGTCTACCCTGTTTTAGAAAAGCGCAACGCCAAAAGAAAGAAAAGAAACAAGGAAACAATCGACAAAGAGCCACGCTCGCCTTAAGGAGAGGCGTACATTCACACATGCTACTCGCACTCGAGAGTTGCGTAAAGCATTTTTTTATCAGTCTTTCTTGATATCTCTTGACATTCCGCAGATCGTAAGTAAAACAGATACGGTGTAACATTCACCTGCGTTTCAAGACGTGTAGCAAAAAATGCTTCAAGCGCATACGCATAAGCCTCAAGTTGTAGGCTGTATTTCTCTTCATTCTTGTATACCCCAACCTTGTAGTCAACTATCTTACAATTTTTTTCTTCAAGTATTATCAGGTCTATTGTGGCAGACATGGACACACGGTGTTCTTCGTCATAAGTGCGTATTTTATATTCCGTGAAAATGCGGGCATTCATAGAACGATGCTGCCATAACGAGCTTTGAAAAAAATTCTGTGCGCAATGCCTTGCACAGTCTATAAGAGCATTACATTCTTCCTTGCATATGCACAAGAAAGCAGTTTTGAGCGTTGCTGGCAGATGCTCATAAGAGCCTTCGTGTCCATTACATCCATGTTTGAGAACTTCGTGACAGAGTATACCGAACTCTCTATGTAGAGCGTATTTGTCTAATATCGCATCTACTTTGAGTGTAGGCAAGAGCGGCGTTTGAGCATTCCCTCTTGCAGTAGAAAAGACTTGGGACGGAGAAAGCATACGTATGGAATGCATGGTATTATTTTCCTTCAATGAAATTTTATTGCTGTATTCAAGTATGGTCTGTATTTTTTTTGCGTGCGCTTTGTCACTTCTGTATTTCTTGCGCTTTGCTTCTTGCACATGTTTCAACAAAGCGTTCACTTCGTCTATGCTCATCATACTCTCTCGGTATTCTTCGGGCAAAGCATACATGAGCATGTCCAGTTGTGTTTTCATAGGCTTGTCACCTTTATAGGAAGCATTTTCAGAAACAATGCCGCTTATATACAAGCGTTCTTGCGCACGCGTACACGCGACATAGAGAACCCGCAGTTGCTCTTGTAAGTCATTTTCTTCATGTTCTCGTATTAGGTGCCACATTGCGTTTTCTTGAGGCTTATTTGCATTCTCATCTCGCAAAGCATACACCGGATCATTAGGCAATCCAAAGTTTATGTACGCTAATTCATCGATTTTTGCAAACCGCGCCTTGTTCTGTCTTTTAAACTCCCTACCCGTATCTGCTATTATGACCACCGGAAACTCAAGCCCCTTGGACTTATGTATGGTCATAATCTGAACGCCCGATTCACCTTGTTCTGAAAACATGTGAATATCGCTCATCTTCTCCTCATTTTTCTCAAGCAGGAGGATGCGCAGTGTCTCAACACATTCGACCAACCCCTTGTGTGAACACGATGCTATAAGCGACTTGAGAATATGATACTGCTTTAGAAAAGGGTGTGTGTGCACATTGCGTAGCAGCACATATCGGTATCCACAAGCAAACCAAAAATGATTCAATATATCTTGCAAATTGTTTTGTTTCATAAAGGCTCGGGCTTCGCTGTAGGCTTGCTTCATAATAGCAATCCGCGTGGCATCCTCTCTCAGCCCTACTTCATTCAAGCTTTCGCTCAGAGTCGTGCAAAACAAGGTTTGTGCGTCACAGTATCTTTGACTATGTTGTCGTGCGTGTACAATGTGAATGACGGCATCGTCTGAGATATTGGCAAGTGGCCCGCGCAAAACACTTATATAGGAAACGCTATCTTCAGGGGTCAAAAGCAAACAGCACCATGCATAAAAATCATAGCCTAAATCTTGACGAAGGCTCTCTTCTTTGGACTGTATCTCATAAGGTATAGCTAACATGAGAAAACTCTTTTGCAACTGCGAAAAGAGTGTATGAGCCCTCGCAAGAATGGCAATGTCTTTCGCCTCATATTCGCCGCTCTTGATTATCTCTTGTACGGTTTTTGCAATACACAAGGCTTCGACTTCAGTTTTGTCTTTCATTCTTTCTTTGAACTCGGTATCAAAATCTTGCTTATTCACTTCTATCGTGAGCATGGTCACAGCCTTTTTTCTCTCGCAGTTTTGTTCTCTTGTCTCTGATGCGACACATAGTTGCGGCATATAGGGTATGCGCTGCCCTTGAGGGTACTGATCTAGATTTTCTGCAAAAAGAAGGGCAAAAGTTTGGTTAAAAAAAGCAATAAGCTCGGGACTACTTCTATAATTAAATCGCATCTCCTGCTTATGCATACTCTCGTTTTCCGTCAAGTTTACAAAGCTGCGTACATCTGCACCGCGAAATTTGTAAATAGACTGTTTAGGGTCACCTACAAAAAAGAAATGCATTGCGTCTCCACTATCACGCATTTTTTGCAGCAAATTCAATACATTGTTTTGTTCCCTCGAATTATCTTGTGTTTCATCTACAATAATGTGCACAAATGACCGTATGTAACGTTGCACCACATGTACGGACTGTATGGTTTTTTGCGCTATACAGCTTATATCGTTATAAGAAAACAACATTGCTATTTTCTTGTGCTCATTCCATGCATCTAAGAGCGATGCCGCCTCTCGATAGTGTCGCATTATCCACTCGCTATGAGAAAGCGTTGCGCTTATTGCACACAAATACCTTCTTGTATTTTTGAAACATCCTGTAAGATTTTTTAGAGTTTCTCCTATTCCCGCTTCTTTTATCAGTTTTGTAGTCGATACTCCTTTTAGTGACAATGCTATCTGCACAAGTTCTTCTGTCTTTAACTCCTCTCCCATCTCCCTCTGCACCGAAGTTTCTATGGTGTTCAAGTCTTCCATGAACGCCTGTACAGAATTGGAAGGAGGCGGTGTATGTTTGTCTATGCCCGCAATCTTTAATTGTTCGCGCATCTGCGTAACATATTTAAGTATGGACTCTTGGTGCTGCATCATGCGCTGAGCCAAAGACTCAAGCACCTTCTGCCCTTGTAGTCCAGCCTCTTCGGCGCTATGCAAGACACTTGTCTTCAAGAGTAACGGCATATACGTTTCATAAAGCCGTGGGAGTCCGTGTAAGGCTATGAGATCTTTTAGTGCGGAGTCTTCTCTATGTTGCATGAGATAGCGTTGTATAAAATTGCGCGCTTGTGTGTTCATGTTTTCCGTAATCTTTATCTCACCCAATATGCCGAAGTGCGCCGCCCCTTCTTGTGCTATTTTGAAGAAAAATGAATCTATGGTAGATATGTTAGCCTGCTCAAATGTCTTAAGTTGCGCTTCTAAAAACACAATGTCTTGTGAACTGAGAGCTTCACCGAGAAAACGTTGTTTCGTAATGCAGTTTATCAACTGTGTGTGAATACGCTCATACATTTCGGAGCATGCCTTTTTGGTGAAGGTGAGGATGAGAATGTTTTTCAATGCTATGCGTTTACGCAGTAGTAGGAAAAGTACACGATTGGCAAGCACTGCGGTCTTGCCACTTCCCGCCCCTGCCATGACAATGATGCTGCCTTCTGCGCACACTGCGGCGCGCTGTTCATCATTCAAACGCATGGGGTGCTAATCTCTGTGCAAGCGATATGTAGTTTTGATATACATAGCAATGCTGACGGGTTATTGAAGCATACGCAATATCTTGAAATAGTTCTTGAGTAAGCGCCCGATGCGCAGCGCGCATGCCGTCTGCAACTCTTATGTTTTCGCGTGACTTTTTTTCATAGAACATATGCACAAAGCTGCTTTTTAGCAGGGCTTCGTAGTGCTCTAAGTGCGCAAGGATCTTTTTGCTCGGTTCCTCAAACATCAAATCTTCTTGATTTTTTGCATTCTTGAAATTCTTCAGCAACAAAAAAAGTCTATAATCCACATGAGCGCCTTCCCTGCCACGCGCGTGTACCATGGCGTACATCCACAATTGCGCAAAATACGAGAGTGGAACCCTCATTTTAGTTTTATATTCTACAATACAACGCACTTCATCTTGCACAGAGTATAGTAGAGCATCGCTACGCCCACGCAAACGCAACATAGACAATGCGCCCTTAGCCCATGGAAAGACTTCTCGCAAAAAAGCCTCGCAAGGCTCTTCGGTTTTTACAATTTTACAATCCTCCTTCAGCATGATTCCTTGCATAAAGTTTTTTATATTCGCAATATACTCTTCCATGACTTTGCTTTCAAACACACGGCACAAACTCATATGTACAAACACATGCGCATTCATAGATTCTAAAACATCTTGTATTATGCCTTGTATAGAAGACGAGACCACTTTGTCTGAAAATATACGCGCAAGTATGGCATGAAATGTATTGCCCATCATCAGTGGCATATCGAAATTCTCTTGCAACTCGGGAAGCAGTGGAGTCACTGAGAACCCATTGCGTAATACAAAATACACCGGATCTACCATAAGCATGGCAATGCTTCCAATAGCAATGGTGTTGTTCTCGAAGTGCTTGCGTATTATTTCTTGCGTGGAAGGCAGTAGTGTGCCAGAGTTTTTGTTAAGAATCGAATGTCTTGTGTACTGCTGAGCCTGCATGCCCCTACGCTGCAACTCTGTGCATTGCAAATCCCTAATGTCTTGTAGAGATGGATCATCTTGAGCCCATAGACTTTGCTCATATGCCCAAGGGTCAGTGATCCTTTTTAGCGCAGATCCTTCTTCAGTCATAGATCCCTTGTATTCTACAAAATTCCAATCCGTAGGAATAATGCGCATGCCTTTGTAGTCTTCTCGACTTGTACTTATGAAAACATACTCACCGCCCATTTCAATGGCTTTTTTATAATGCGCTATCATTCTCGTGCCGTGTGCTTCTGTGCCATTTTCCGCGCTATGCTCAAATATCTCGGCATCTCTACACTCGTGCAGCAAGATTGGGGGCATGCATATTTTTTTTAAAATACCTTGAGAAACCCCAAGAAAGAAATGATATTTATAATACGTACCTACAGATTCGGGAAATTTATAAAGAGTAACTGCATGTTCGTTTTTTGAAAATTTAGTGCTTCTGCGCAGCGCTATAGAGCAGAGCACAGCCCATGGGTTTGCACTCTTGAAGGCTTGCTTGTCTTTGGCAGCGTGACATAAGTGTTGCTCATGTATTATCAGCTCATTTAATATTTCGAGAATGCGGTGAATAGTCTGCCCAAAAAAGGGCTTAATAGCGCTGGTGCTCTCAACATGCATAAAATTCTGAGTTAGAGTCTCAAAAGCCCGATGCAAATGCCCATACGTTCTAGCATTGATTATGGCGCGTAAGGTTTTATGTAGCGACAAAAAATATGTCCGGAGCTCCGTTCCATTCTTTTGACCACCAAGTATTGCGCGCCAGCGTTCTAAGGTGTCGTCGTCAATGCAAGCATACCGCAGTCCAAGTCTCATAAGTTCTATATTGTCAATTCGGTTTTTCCACGGTATAGAAGGAAACAGCATCAGCTTTTTTAGCGCCTCGGGGTGCATGTATGCATGAACACATTCTTCTATACTTCGCAAAAATGCATGCAAAATCGCGCTGCTTTGTGAGTCTTGCACATGTTCCATGTTTATCTTGAGATCGTATTTTGCACATAGTGAGTAGAGTTCAGCTTCTATGAATGTATCTACTTCTTCTATGCTAAATGCAACATCCTCGGCTAAGATTCCCTGTTCTTGTAGTTTTGCAGCAGCGCTACATGCCCAATTCAACTCTTCAGCTATTGTTGCAAATACATAATGATGTCTACATTGTGGCGTTTTTATGAAAAAAGCATTTGTATACTCTGCGGTCTGTTCATGTATGTGTGTATTTTGCAATTCTCCTAAAGGATAAGGATCTTCATGCATAGAATCGACCTTGTAGCTCAGTACTTGTCCAACAGCATCGTTAAAATACTTAAGCCATGCATGCTGCGCTACGGAGAAAAAGGCTGGGGCAAATATGAATATGCGATTCCAAAACTTTTGTATTTCTTTTTTAGCACATACTGCATGTTTTTCGCACAGGGCAATGGTTGCGCAAGCGTAGTCTATGCATCCGAAACTTAGAAGAAAATCGTAATAACGCTGGGCAATAAACGTTATTGTCTTGTAAATCTCTTGCGCAGCCTTGTTGTCACTTTTGTGCTTGAGTGCGTGAATAAGCGAGTAATGGCTGAGTATACGTTCCAATTTTTGTGTATATTGTTGATAAGCACTGCCTTCAAGTCCAGAACCACTGGAACAATTTTCAAGCCTCCCTATTGCGTGGCGTACATCTTGCCGCAAAACAAAGGACTCATACATGACTGAGCGTTCTGCAAAGGTGAGTATGTGCAATGGTTTTTCGAGTACATATGCAATATGCATACAAACGCGTTCTTGCAAAGAACTAAAAAGCACGTGTTGTTCTTCTGCACATGCGCCAAGTTCTTTTGCCGCACTTTTTACAAATGCATTGCGCAACGCAGCATTCGGAAAAAGCAGGCAATTTTGAGTATCTTCAAAGAGAAACTGCGCTACTCGCATATGAAAATGCATTGTATCTTAATTATAATGAAAATATATGACATTTTTGTGGGATAAACAGGTAATGGGGCAGTTGCTGGTAGAAGTTGCGCAGTATGCGCTGAATATGCAGGGTAACTTGCAAGTACGAGAAAAAGGTATCCATAAAGACTTGTATACCGATGCAGATGTAGGGGTAGAACAATTGTGTATAAAAGCCTTGGACAGACCGCAACATGAACAATATGTCATAGGCGAAGAGACTGTGCTTGATTATTTGCAAGGAAAATCTCTAGCCGATATTTTTGCATCTACGGCCTTTGTTCTAGATCCCATAGATGGAACCTTAAACTATTTTAGTGGTCTTCCCAATTGGGCTGTCAGCATTGGTTTAGTACGCAATGGAGAAATTGTAGAGGGTGCCATTATGTTGCCTGAGTTACGCGAGTTGTTTATAAGCGAGGGCGCACTTGTACACTACAAAAAATTTACCTCTGGGGTTGAACACCTGCGTGCTTCGGATGAAATTGTCTTTGATGTTTTACGCAATTCTTCCCCTTCTACACTTGACAAGCATTCTTTGTTTGTGCGTTCCTATGGAAGTCATGCACCTCATTTGCATTTTCCGTACCATATCAATAGATCATCTGTGTACAGTGCGACTAAGGTGCTTACCGCGCATTATTGGGGGTATGTTAGCAAGGCAAAAATTTGGGACTTAGCGGGGTGCATTGGGCTTTTTAGAGCCATGAACAAAACCGTGTATTACATAGACGGCAAGCAGCTTAAACCCCTTCCCTTTGCAATTACAGAGGAGCACTGGGATAATCTACTCTCTGCGCGATATGAGATTGTTTTTGCACATAGTGAGCAAGACGCGCAGAAGTTCATAGCATCAAGTTTCATAGCGCCAAGGGTACGATGAGAGAAATGCCGAGAGGTAATTTTAAGCCAATTGGTCACCTGTTATGTTATGGGCATCCATGTAGTATACACGACTTTTTCGTTTTGAAGCGAGGTACTCTTCTAAACGTTCTTTGGGTATTTGTGTTTTGTCCTCCATATTTAGAAAGCCAAGCCTCTCAAACCAGTCGCCTGTTTTGAGTGTAAAAACCAATACTTTTTTATACTTAAGCTTTTTTGCTTTTACAAGAAGATATTGCATGAGCGTTGTACCAATGCCACGAGAGTCTTCGTCAAAACTAGTTGCCAATCCGGCTATTTCTGCCGTCTCCATACCGAGATCGTGAAGAGCAGCGACACCCCGTATGTATCCGTCGGTTTTGTAAACCACAAAGTCCTCAAAGTTTTCTATAAGCATTTCTATGCTCCGTGGTTTGAGTATTTCTCGTTCTATCAACGGTTTCATTAATAACATTACGTTCGCTGCATCTTCTTTTTGCATAGGGGTAATTGCCGCGTATTTGTCTGCATAAATCATGAGTCCTGAACCGCTGTTAGAAAAAACTTCGGTAAGGAGACTTCCATCATGCACGCCATTTATTGCATGTACGCGTTCTATGCCGTGTTCCAGTGCTTGCACTGCATGCTTCACAATATCAGAGTAGAGCGTATCATTTGTATTACACTCTAGAATGCGGCGTGCCTGGGGCACGGTCATGCGGCGTACTACAGGTGCAGCATCAAGTCTCTGATTATCGTTCTGTACGAGTTTCGAATTCATCGCATGTCTCATAAACATTTCTAACTCTACGTGTACTTGTTCGTCAAAAATAAAAATGAGTTTCGCAGCTCTTGTCATAATACTTGCTTGTGTCGCCACATCCATGGGGTTTAAATAATAAGGTCTTCCTGTATAACTCCATCCTATTGCGGAAAAAATAGGGATTATGCCATCGCGAAGCAGTTTATCAACCGCTGCAATATCTATCTTGTCTACCACTCCTAAGTGCTTATAATCGACTCCATTAATAACGCCATAACTACGCGCCAATGTCCAATTTCCGATTACAGCGGTTTGTCTGTATCGTGCAAAGTATGTAATAATTTTGCCTACCACATCAAAAGATGCTCTTTGAATCGTAGGCATGTGTTTTTCGGATAATACAGGACATCTCTTTTCAATGCTAGCTGATTGCTTGTCCTGCACTAGGGTACCATGCGTCACTCCCGGAACTATCATAATGCGTATGCCCGAGTGTACCATGTACACAATGTCTTTTATAAGCATATAACTTGCTTCAGATTCAAGTATTCCATCGTCAATATAGAGCACAAAGGTCTTGTGTTTATACCTTTGAGAATATGAGAAAACATCGCGAATGAAATAAGGCGTTATTGCGTGCATAGACATAAAACTTTTTATATCATTGTATTCCAAAGGAGTAATATGTGCACCTAATATTTTGAGCATGACGTAATCGAAATAATGAAGCACAACGAAAGAGGTAAGAAAAGAATTTGAAAAATGGCATTGTATGCGATTAATACATGTTAATAACGAAAACAATGCATCAAGGAGTCTCTGTTAAAAGAAGGCATTAATTGGAATTATGTATAAAAATGCACTAATCTTTATGATAATAGATATACAAACGTATGTTGTATAAAAACGATTTTTACATTGTTGATGCACGAAGATACGTATTGCACAAGAAATAATAGTATACAATGAAAAAATAAGTCATTAGTTGTTGAGAATGTGGAGCAAAATTTTTACTGAAACATATCGAAATAAAATACAGCGAATATTGCCTACGCTTTTCAATATGGTGGAGTTAGAAAATAGGCGCGGTAAAAAATTAGGTATGGAAGTCGGAAACGCCCGCGAAAGAGTGGTAATTGCGTTATGTATGTATGTATACGGTAAGGATGAAGTTGCGTTTCCGCCCACTACTTCTCATGAAGTAGATGTAATAGTTGGTGGACGCCCCATATCCATCAAAACACACTTGTATCAAAAAGAACATGACTATTCGGGCGTGAAAGCCTGCTGGACCGTAGACTGGCAAAAGGTGCAGCAATTCTTAAGCAATTATACCCCACAAAGCGATTTGCTATTTATCAACATTGTGTGGGGTAAAAAAGGTGGTTTTTATATCATACCGAAAGATATACAAAAAGAACTGATATACCAAAGAGACATCTATTTTTACTTTAAAGTCCCGAAACAAGGTACTAATTTCAGAGGCGTAGAGCTATCAACGGAAGCATTAAGAACCCTTATAGCACATAGCAATACACAAAAAATAGCAATTGAATGGAAACGAGATTCGTCATTGTTGAGTGAACGAGTATTGTATTCACGGTGGGTAGATTTATGGGACACACTGTAACATCATCATTTGGCTCTAAAAAAAGAGAAGGTCACGATTCATCATCTTTTTACTCACGTAAATTATACGACTCAGTCGCAAAGCCAAAACAAAATGTACAGTATATCGAAAATGCTTTGGTAGAAACAAACAAAATATATTGCTCTGACAGCACAAACATGAAAGAGCTATCTGATAATTCTATCCATCTCATGATAACCTCACCACCGTATAACGTGGGCAAAGACTATGAAAAAGATTTATCGCTTCATGAATATCAAGACTTATTGTTCAATGTTATGCAGGAGACATATAGGGTGTTAGTAGCAGGTGGCAGAGCATGTATCAACATAGCAAATGTAGGAAGAGCGCCGTACATCCCACTTCATCTGCACATTATAAATATAGCACACGAAATAGGTTTTTTTATGCGCGGTGAAATTATATGGGATAAAGGAGCGAGTGCGGGCAGTTCGTGCGCATGGGGGAGTTGGAAGTCAGCAAGCAACCCAACAATACGAGATGTACATGAGTACATACTGATTTTTAGCAAAGAGACCTTTAAAAGACAACCCATGGGTCACAGTACTATAGCGAGAGATGATTTTATAGAATGCACAAAGAGCGTCTGGCGCATGAATACGACAAGTGCCAAGCGCTTAAAACATGCAGCGCCTTTCCCGGTTGAGCTACCGTATAGATTAATAAACCTTTACTCGTATCAAAACGATATTGTTCTGGATCCTTTTATGGGAAGCGGAACGACTGCGGAGGCTGCAATAAAGACAGGAAGAAATTACATAGGGTATGAGATACAAGAAGAGTATGTGAGGTTTGCTCGTCAGAGGGTGCAAGAGTATGCGCTGCAGCCATTTGCAGACTGACGTTTTATTACTTGAACATTGTTTTTACGCTCATCTTGCGTTACTGCAACTTTAAGTTTAAGTTGCATTGTTCCGAATCGGGAACTATGTATTTTACTTACCTAAAGTTAGGTTAAAGGAGCTAGCACATACATCTGTCAATCTATATTGTCCATGAGATCCTTCTATTTTCTGAACTTGTTTTTTAATAATAAGGTTTTGTAATAACCCAGTTACTATAGCGTCATTCATACGCATGCCATCTTTTATTAAATTAGTCCCTCGAAATATACCTAAGGTCTTTGATATTTGTGATGGAGTTGCTCCAGCTGTAGCTCTATATTCTTTATAGTATTCTATAAGAAGTTGTATAATACAATTTTCTAACATAGCTTGTGCGTTTTGCGCTTGTATAGTATTTATATTATTCATTTATTACCATCTCTTTATGTAATCTATTACGTGCAATATTCATGTACTTTAATTCTAATTCATACCCTATAATTTTTCTATTATTTCTATAACTTGCTATAGCTGTTGTCCCACTTCCTAAAAACGGGTCTAGTACCGTTTGTCCTTCTTGTGTAAATATTTTTATAATATGTTCTAATAAAAAAACTGGTTTTTGTGTAGGGTGCTCATTACTTTCTCCATTTTCTGGCTTCTCTACCTTTATTACATTAGATGGGAAAAGCCCATCTATTTTAACCCCAACATCGATGAGCCCTACACCCCATTTATAAAAATTATCAACAAATGTGTTTTCTATCGGTTTTTGCGCAAGCATCAAAGGATCAAACTCTGGTCTTAACATTGGTATTTTTCTACCATTTATCTTTTGTTTCAATCTATTCTTTTCTTTTGCTGATATTTTTTTCTTTTCTATAAAATGGTCAACTGCAAATGCTTTGGGTTGTACTTTTTTCGTGTAATGCCAAGCTAACATATCTCGTATCCAAAATCCCATATTTTCGCTTGCTACTGCCATTCTCTGATATAATCTTGGTTGACTAAAAGATATGAGGAAGCCACCAGGCACTAATATTCTATATGCTTCCTTTGCAAGTTTCTCAAAAAATTCACCAAAACGGATACTTTGTTTAGGGTCGAATTTCATCCCAGACGGCAAATTATTTATAATTTTGCTATTAGTCGTGGTTATTTTTTTATCATTCCAAGTATCGTCAAGTTTATCTATAAAATACGGTGGGTCTGTTAAAATTAAATGTACAGAATTATCAGCAACAGATGGTAATAAATTAAAAGCATTTCCATGTTTTAGTTGTATGCCTTTGTGTAGCGGGTTATCTTGTGGAGCATTAGCTATTTCTTCTAAAAGTTGGTCAAAGGTAAAAGGTAATTTTTTACTTGTTCTAATATCTTTCATATTATCAACTCTCTATACAATAGTCTTAAATTACCACATTGTGATAGCAAAACATTAACATTGAAAAACATATTTTTACCTCTATGGTTTACTCATAGTTTTGTATGGCTATCATATGTTGTAGCTTCATCTGCGTACATTGCACTATTTGTGTCTATATTCTTCTTGATGAAACTGTCTACACTATTCATAGTTTACTCATGATACTGGATACGCTACAACTTGCTTTTCTTCCCGTGATATAGCTCATTCCATGACTACGACTTTACCAGTCGTACCTCTTACTTGCTTCAATTTATTACTTTCATGCTTGTTCTTCTCTTTCCCACCAGTAAAAGTTTCATCCATTTCTATTATAACGCTTAATGTTCCTGTTAAATCTATATTACGAATTATTTCTCTAATTCTATGCATTAGGAACCATGCAGACTTTTGTTGTATCCCTAATTCATTCGCTAATTGAGTAGAAGACATACCTTTTTTATTAGAAGTCAACATCCACAATGCTAAAAAGCATTTTTGTAAAGATATTCTACATTCTTCAAAAACAGTTCCTTTTTTTATACTAAATTGATAATTACATTTTTTACATTTGTATATTTTTCTTGTGCTTAGAAAATAACTCTCATTACAAGAATTACATTTGCTGCACACTACACCGTTTGGGAACCGCATCTTTTCTAGATATTTTATACATTTCTCTTCATCTTTGAAAACTTTTAAGAAATCTACTACGCTTTTTATTTCTTGCATAAACTTAGTATAAAATACATTTTGTTGGTGTGTAAAGTATTTTTCACACCATTTTTTATCTATTTTATTGGTGTATTATGTGTATTAGAAATACCCCCCTACTCTACTTATTAGGTGAGTAAAATACATAATTCGTTCCGAATCGAATTTTGACATCAATTGAATATTTTTATATAATTTATAAATAGTAACATTATGAAAAATCTACTACTTTGTATATTTGTCTTCTTCACGCTCAGTGCATGCGAGCTTTTCATAGGAATTGATGAAAGGCGTCTCGACCCCTTTGTAAACTTCGATTACATGAGCGATAGAATTGCAGACTCGTACCCTCTCTTGGATTACAAGGAAGATAAAAACGGCTTCACATGGAATGCTGTAACACGTGAGAATCGAAAACGACTGAGAAAAGACATGAGCCCACACGAGCTTATGACCGTACTGCAAGACACGCTTAGAGAACTGAAAGACGCGCATGTATACTTTCGGTTGCCAGAAGACACACGCTTGCTGTATAATACCTATGATGCTCCGCGTTTTAAGGGCATTTATTCTGGTTTTGTAGAAGGAATCCGAATCGATAAACTCACTAGAAATTACTTCATCACAGATAAACATGGATGGGGCGGTGAGGGTATAATGTTACATGGTATACTTAAAGATACCAAAACATCTAATAAGAAATTAGGTTACCTACTCATCAGTTCATTCGAAGTAAATACGGAAAATTCTGGCAATGCCGACTTTTCAACGCTGCAGGCATGGGCAAAGGACATTGATCGCATTCTATCGAAGCTTATGGACACCCAGGGCTTAATCATTGATCTGAGGCACAACGGAGGGGGATACCCCGGAAATATGTTATGGATAGCCGGGCGCTTTGCAAAAAGTAAAAAGCACTTTATGAACACCTACATGAAAAATGGACCAAAACGCAAAGACATTGCTCCACCTTACAAATGGTACGTTAAACCGCAAGGACCCACACAGTATACTAAGCCTATCGTTCTCATTACCGATGGTGGAACAGCTAGTAATGGGGAATACTTTACATTTGCACTGCGGGTTTTTGATTACGTAACCCACATTGGACAACCTACTACAGGTATAATGGGTTATATTCTGTCGTGTGAAATGCCTAACGGCTGGGGTCTAAATTATACCACAGGCTATTCGATAGGCATTAAATCTGATGGTACAGAAGAAAAGAACTATGAGCAAGACGGCATTCCGCCAACCATTGAAATGACTAAAGCAGAAATTGATGGAACACCGAATTATGATAAAAGGTATGGAGGCGGTACGGCTGACCCTATGGTAGACAAAGCCATAGAAATCCTAGTGAACAAATTATGAAAAGAATACCTTATACGCGATTATCAATAATCGTATTTTTCATAGCCTGTCTAGTTGAACCCTTCGCGCTTTTCGCTGAATCCACAGACAAAACAGACAAAGACGAAGCAAAAAACGCACTACAACGTCCGCATCACATTATGGTACACACACTCTTCGACTACGCTATGATCCGCGATAAAGTAATTTCACCGCTACTCTACCACAGCATACAAGGCGGACTTACGCTGGGCTATGAGTATCGCGCAGCATTTGAGGAGCACCGTGTACTGCTTTCGATGATGGCAGGAACTCGCACTCGCCCTGGCTTGTCTGACGAAGTGCCCGGTGGGGGATCGCATCGTGATGTGTTTTTGTTAGCTACGCAATGGTCTCTTGAGTACAGTTTTGCAATAACCTTCATTCGTAGAGCCAATTGGCACATGGGTCTAGGTGGCATGGTAGACAGCGCTGGTTTCTTACATACGTATCCTCACATTTGGTCTCCTGTTGTCGGCTTTTCGTCCAGTTGGAATTTTGGTCTTTCTTTTATCGCCGCATGGCAGCCTGTGTCACAGCAAAACCTGCGTTTCCGCTTATCCATGCCCTTCATGTCGATAGTAAAACGTCCTTCATGGAACATCGTCGACCCACTTATAGAAGAACAAGCAAACAGAAACATAGGCGCAGCCTTGTTTGAAAGTCCACGTGTTACCTCAGTGCATGAGTGGATGCGTCTGAGTTTTGAGTTCAGGTATGAATGGGAAATTACAAAACTCCTACAACTTAACACAGAATACAAAAGTACTTTACTTCTTTCAAATTTACCTCGATTCTTCGGTACTTTTGCACACCAAATTTCTGTGGGGCTAAGTTTTCGCCTGTGATTTTCGCACTCAAAACTTCTTATCTCGTTCGGGTTTTATAAAGAATGTGTAAAGTTTAAGTACGTGCCTCCATTCATGAGAAAGTTGCATTCCGTCTAGTTCAGTTTCCTATTCGTCTCTATACTAAAATATTCAACGTTATTTCCAAACCTATCTACTAAATCCCCTGCAGTACGTAAGCTCTGATACAGAGTGTTAGGAAGTTTCACTTCTGTAAGCTGATTATTGGCTTCAAATGCTGACTCCCCAATACTCGTAACAGAGTCTGGAATCGTCACACTTGTAAGCCGATTGTTTCTAAATGCTGACTCCCCAATACTCGTAACAGAGTCTGGAATCGTCACGCTTGTTAGCTGATTGCCTTCAAATGCTTCATTCCCAATACTCTCAAACTTTGAACCTGCTTCAAAAATAAGTGTTTTGAACCCACCCTTATACTTATCATACTTTTCTTTAGAAACTGTTGTCGTTTCCTTAGTTATAATAAGTCTACTTACCGGAATCTCTTCATTCACACCATCACTGCGTATTCCCGAAGATGTCTGAACTCTCATTGCACACTCATACGTTCCTACCTCCAGTTCTGAAGGCGATCGATTTTTAACAAAGTACTCATATGCATCAGGAGAGGTTACAACGTCAGCCACCAGTTGCGATGTCCCCGTCTTAGGATTAAAGTTACACTTTATGTGATACCCTGCTATATCAAGCTTTTTTTTATGTATGTTCTCTTGATTTTTCTGCCACGTAAGCTTTAAAGTCCACTTTAGATTTTGTGTATTTTTATTAAGAGTAAAGTCTTGTACATTCGCAGGCTTACCCACCATATCCTCAATCACATTAGACCACGGACCGTAAAAGTCTTTTTCATAATACGCTTGTATCTTTATTTCGTAGACATCTCCCTCAGTGAGTCCCGGTATTTCATATCCTGTTTGAATTTTGGATGGGTTTATGAGTTCTGTATGGGGGGTATTGGTGGTTTTATTGTTCCATGAGAGGTGGTATCTAAAAATTACATCTTCGACTTGTTTCATTGACCATGTTAGGTAAACAGAAGTTTTCTTAAAAATAACAGACTTGATATTTGGCGGTGGATAGACAACAGTATATGTCCACTCTCCCTCACAAGAGAGGAAAGTGAGCCAGAGAATGATATAAAAATATTTGGGACACCTAGAAAGCACTAGTGTCATCCTAAAAGATATCCATAATTAAAGTCAAGAGGGTTTTTAATTATTTCGGCTGTGTCCCGAGTGCAAGAACGCCTATCATGTAAGCGTAAGAACCTTGTAAATGGTACGAGCATGTGAAATTCTCTCAATAAAAGTGGTGCACTGGTCCACATCCTCTACCCAGTCTTTTCTGTGAACCTGCTTTTATCGCACCTGCCAAATATGCATGCGCGCTCGCCGTAGATTGCTCCAAGTCCTTACCCTGTGCAAGATGCGCAGCAATGGCAGAAGAAAGGGTACAACCTGTACCGTGTGTATTCATTGTATCCACATAATCGCTTGTAAAAACCACTGATTTCGCCTCCGTATACAGATACAAGACATCGCTCATCAAGCTTTTGGGTTTCAAATGCCCGCCTTTGAGCAAAACAGACGTTCCATACCTTGTAGCAAGCTTGGCTGCAACTTCACTGATGGTATTCTCGTTAATGATACTACCTTCAAGCAGTACTTTAGCTTCAGGCACATTGGGAGTAATGAGTGCAGCCTGAGGCAAAAATGCCTTAAGAGCGCAAATCGCATCATCATTTATCAGTTTGTCGCCAGAAGCCGCAACCATGACGGGATCTATGACTATGGGAACAGTCTCGTATTCGCGCAGTGTATTTTGCAATGCTTCAATAACATCTACCGAATGCAACATGCCTATTTTTATTGCTTTTACTTCAATATCGCTCAAAACAGAATGAATTTGGTGTATGATGTATTGCAGCGGGATAGGAAAAATATGGTGGACTCCTGTAGTATTTTGTGCAGTAATTGCGGTTATTGCGGTGCTTGCAAAGGCACCATTAGCACTAATGCTCTTTACATCAGCTTGAATGCCTGCGCAGCCTCCTGAGTCGCTACCCGCAATTGCCAGCACAACGTCATATGATGGTCGTGTCATATTTTCCACTGCTCTTTTTCATAGGCGCTATCCCAAAACATCCATTCTAACTTTGAACACATGATAAACGCCTTATCCATAGCAAGTTTTGTAACCGTATTGGTTCTCTGCGCATAATAATCACATATTGCTATGGCGTCCTCAGTAGCCTTTGCAAAGTCTTCGCCACCGTAAGTATTTATCCATTCTTGATAAGGGTTGTTTGTAGTCTTTTGATGTTTGAGAATATACTCACCCACTTCGCGATAAATAGTAAAACACGGCAACACAGCAGCCATACCGGCCTCCACAGCCTGTGTGTTTACTATTCTACTGAGATAACTTATGTACAATTGACAACTCGGAGAGTGCATCACTTCATCACCGTGTCTCTTCAAAAATTTATCATGCAACACATTCTCAACCGTAACTATACTTGTAGCCGAATCTATAAAGAACTGCGAGTGCTTCGTTTCATCAAGCCGAGTGCCTAGAGTTGCAAGTACCCGCCTGTACTCCCAGAGATACAAGGCATCTTGCTGGACATAAAACTCAAAAGTTTTGAAATTCAACTCCCCGGTAAGTAATTCTTGTATAAACTTGTGTTTAAAAATAGCCTCGAGAATATAGTCTGTTTTTTTTCTTATGTCTTTGTACCAGTTTTGCATATAATCTTCCGTAATGTTTTAGTTTTTTCTAGTGGGTTTGTAGCCTGCGAAATTTCAGAAACCAACGCCAAACCTTGCACACCCACCTCAATAACAGCTTGCGCATTCGCACAGCATATACCACCAATTGCCACCAGAGGCTTAAGTCCATGCGCCCGCATAGACTTAAGCCTCTCAAGCCCCAAAGGTTCTGCTATGGCTTCGCGTTTTGTCTCAGTTGCAAAGACAGGCCCTACTCCCAGATAATCGACATCTGTGTGTTCTGCCTCACATAGCTCAGATTCGCAGCTGACTGAAAACCCTATTATTTTGTGTGCTCCCACTAGTTTTCGTACCACAAGCGGCGGGATATCAGTCTGCCCCACATGCACTCCATCTGCGTTCACGCCCAATGCAATATCCACCCTGTCGTTTATAATAAACGGCACCCTATATTCATCGCACAGTGCCTTCACCTTACATGCACGTTCATAAACAAATAGCGCCTCGGCTTTTTTCTCACGGAGTTGGACTATGGACACCCCCCCTTTCAATGCGTCGCGCACGATCTTAAAGAAACGTTCATCATCGGCAACACGCTCGTCTGTGACAAACATCAGTGAGTAATCAATAGTCATAAGTTTTCATGACAAGTCGGGTCTCTATATCTTCGTAGGATATCTGATACAAGGCATCTATGAACAAGGTATAAAAACTGCCCGGTGCGTTCGCATGCATAGCAGCCATTTCACCCGCAACACCCATCAGTGCCATGCCCCCAGCAGCAGCTACATGCGCATCTGTTTCCACCGCCGTAAAAGCACCAATGAGCGCAGTCGCAGTACAACCCATGCCGGTAACGCGCGTCATCAGAGCATTGCCATTTTTAATTTCACTTATTTTATTTTTAGAGACCACATAATCCACCGCGCCGCTTACAACAACCACAGCGCCAGTTTGTTTGACCAAACGCTTGGCAGCATCAATTGCGCCACCGCTTTCTACCGTACTATCTACACCTTTAGTTGCACCATCATCTGCGCATACACTCATTATTTCCGAAGCATTTCCGCGTATAACCGTTGGTTGCCCACGCTCAACCAGCGTACGACTCGTCTGCGTTCTATAAGAAGACGCACCCGCACCCACGGGATCAAGCACAAAAGGTTTTCCGCATTGTCTCGCCTTCTCGGCGGCTACAAACATACTTTGCACCCATTGCTCATTGAGCGTTCCTATGTTTATAACCAAGGCAGAAGAAATTGCGACAAGCTCTGCCACTTCTTCTTGAGCATGTGCCATTATCGGTGACGCTCCTGCAGCAAGCAAGGCATTAGCCGTACTGTTCATAACCACATAATTAGTAATATTGTGAACCAAAGGGCATTTCTCTCGTACCTTAGTCACTAATTCAACAATTATCTTTTTTTCCACTCACGTTCCTTTGCATTATTATATCATCTTATAATGAAATGTAACGGTGTTTTATAAGATCTAAGGAGAGTAAAAGTGACATATCAAAGGGGTTCAGAATGGGGTAGATGGGATTTACATGCGCATGGTCCCGAAACTTTTTTAAATCGTAGTGCATATGAAAACGTTGGTCATGAAGCATTTATTAAAAAAGTCAAAGAATCAAAGATTAATGTTTTAGGATTGACAAATTACTTCAAGTTTGATGAAGAAGATTTTTCATTAAAAGAGCAACTCGAAAAACAGGGAATTGTTGTTTTCTTAAATTTAGAGCTTAGATTAACATATCAAAATAATGAAGCCGAATGTTGCGATTTACACATTATTTTTTCAAATGATTTACGTAAAGATGAAATAGTTAGATTCTTGGAAAATTTAACTGTAAAAGTTTATGAAGATAAAAGAAAAGCAAATGATCTTAGAAGTAACGATGAATTTAAAAAAGCCACAGTTGAATTTGAGGATTTATTAGAAAAACTTGGCGAAGAATCTTTGAATATATCAGACAAATATTTGTTAGGGTATTTATCACGGGGAAGCGGGAGTAGTAGATCTAGTACTCAATATGATCAGATAGCAAAAAAGTGTCATTTTGTTATTCATTCATCAGACAGCGAAAAAAATGTGGAAGAAGATAGAGAATATTGGCTAGAAAAGAATAAGCCATTATTACAAAGCAGCGATGCTCATGAATTAGAAAAGATAGGGGAAAAATTTACTTGGATAAAAGCCAATCCTACTTTTGAGGGGCTAAAGCAAATTCTTTATGAACCAAAAGAAAGAGTCAGGATACAAGAACATAACCCTTCTTTTGAATATCCAAAACCTTTTTTTTCAGAAGTTAAAGTAAATGATAAAATAAAAATTTTTGAAGAACAAGAAGTCACCTTTAAAGACACAAGTATTCCCTTACATAAAAATTTAGTCGCCTTCATTGGAGGAAGAGGGGCAGGAAAAAGTTTATTTTTACAATACATCAGAAGTCGCTTCAAACTTACAGAATCAGAAGATAAAGATTTCAATAATAATAATAAATGTTTGAGTGATAATAAACACTTTGTCATTTGCTATCAAAAAGAAAACGAAGAGGATGGAGAAGAACAAGAATTTACAGGGAAAGATAATTATAATTTAGATTTTGTTTTTATAGAGCAAGGTAAGATTAAAAAAATTACAGACGAAGGAGGATTAAAAGATGAAATTAAGAAAATGCTTGGGATAGAGAACTCACAATTTGATGAAAAATTAAACAATGAAATACAGGATATCATAAAACAGATAACAGAGATTGAAAATTGGCTTCAAGACAAAGATGAGTATCAGAATTCTATTAACACAAGAGAATATAACAAGCAAATTCAAGACAAGAATCGATCCCGCTTAGAGACCATTACAACAAAAAAGAATAAAGAAAATTTAGAAAGCTACACACAAAATATTAAAAAAATTGAAGAAAAAATTGTTCACCTTGAAAACATTGCGCGATTTGAAGAAAAACTCTCTACATATCAAGAAGAATTAAACCACCGTATTGAAAACATCAATGAATTATTCTCCGCAAATGATAATTTGAAACTAGAGCGTATTGATTTTGACACCCAAAAGAATACGTTAAGCCAGCAAAAAAAACATTTAGAACATGAGAAGAATACACTGAACAATACAAATGAAAAAATAAAAACAGATCTTGAAGAAGAAGGTATTATTGGGGATTTAACCAATGAATTAAACAAAGCAACGACTTACC
>JAPEIX020136785.1:0-16279 GCA_026122405.2 Zoanthus sansibaricus
GATGTTTCCATGTGAATGCCTAATATGGATTAGAGAAAGCCGATTGATTGTTTTGATACAAAAAATCGTTCAAAATCGCAAAAGCTCCCAGTAGTCAAAGGGTTAATATTCATGGCATTATGAAATAACATTATGTTATTTATGATTTTTAAAATTAATGCATTCTGTCATCCACTGTCATGGTTACCTTTCTTACAAAAGATTGGGTGCAAAATTCAAAATGTGGCTATTTGCAAAAAAAGGCATGTCATTGAGTTACGTACTGTAAGCACATATAAGACTTTTTCAAATTTCCTCAATAGAATTCTTACTAATAATATTTATTTAATAACTAATTAATATTCATACTTCAGCTAAGAGCAGAGTGGTGCTCAGAAATGACAGAGTAATGAGGCACCACAGGTGCCCCAGTCTGGGGAGAACACAGTCTGTGGTGTCTAGAAACTGATGTCATAGTCTGGCTCATTTTTGTGTGGCTGTTATGCCTCGATAGAGGCGAAAGGCACACTTTGTCATCGTCCTGTAAGTAAACGTAACATAACCATTTTGAGCCAGATTACCACCGGTGTGCGGTTTTCCAACTCGAAGACACACTTCATCACCAATCAGAACAACCAGTAATTTCAATCGATTATGGAACTGTTCGTTCCAATATTTGTTACAAATCACAATTTATATTAAATTACCATACAATACACAGCAGCCACACATGCACTTATTAAACACCTTTTGTTTGTAAAAGTAAATACAATTATTTTAAAATACCAAAAGCATGTACTGAAAAACTGCAGCTGTAATTACCAGCAAAAGTTAGTAACTTACATTTGTTCTTGAAGATGACTTTTTTGTGTGATCTTTTTTGTCTTGTTCATAACCTTCTTTTGCATATATGTTGTGCCCAGAACATTTTGAATCTAAAAGAAATTGTTCATTTACATTTAGCAATTTCAACAGTAATGGTAATGGTTGTAATAAACATTTTGACAGCGCTAGTAAAATTGCACATCAGGGCCAACATTTTGAATTTTTTTTTTTTTAAAAATCTGATATAAAATAGTATGTGAAAAGACAAAAAATTATGTACACAGTCAATTTAATTAATTTATTAGTTATCTTTAGTTAATTTTAAATCTATTGGTTAATTATTTTAAATGGTATAGAAAAAAACCCAGCTGACTCAATAACATGTGCTGAGTTCTCCTTAAATACAGATGTATTAGATATAAAATTGAGAAATTGATAACAATCTGGATGGCTAATGCAGATTTTGGGTCACATAAACTTTTTGTCCACATCTAGATTTTCTCTTAGGTAACAATAACAGATCTACAGTGTATGCATGTGCAAGAAATAAGTTTAAAAAGCAAGTTTTAGTGTAAATAATAGAGAAATTAACCCATCTTCTTGGGCAGGAAAAAAATCTGGAGCTGTAATTAGGAATTTGGCCTAATAACCAGATGGACTGAATGACTGTTCTCTGTTCATCTCATTAACAGTTAAACAATTACAAAATGAAAAAAGAACATGGTATTAGATTTACAACAGTCAAACAATAACTAAAAATTTATAACAAATACTAACTGAAGTTTTTTTTCTATAATTTTATAGGTGTGTTGTGTTGTGTGTGTTCCAGCTTTTAGCAGATCCAAGCTTCGTCTGCCTGTGCTGCCAAGGTCTGGCTCCCCCCAGGGCTTTCCTTTTTGGCCAGCGACCGGCGATTTTCGCCGTCTGTGAATCGCTTCGTCGCCGGCAACTGTTATTATCACAAAAACATCCTTGCTGACAAGAATGTAAGTGTTGATAATAGATGTGCGTCAGATTGCACTACCACGCCCAACTTCTCCGCTAGTTCAAACTTTATCTACTGCTACTTCATTTGAAAAGGAAAAGCCTGTCCCCCCACAGATGGAAGGTCATTCACATAAGGCGATGTGGATGGCAACATGTTAGATGTAGAGAGGTCACCTTCTGTTAGCTGGGTGACATGCTCAACACTGGTGGTGGCTGCCATACAGTTTTCACCACCCAGTGCTGTCGGTGGCATGGGGCAAGTTCAAGAAACTACTTCCCATCCTCACATCATGCCATCTCTCGCCCAAGGTGTGTCAGAAGGTTTAGGTGGTCTGCATGGGGTGATCGAATGTTTACTGTAGCTCACGTCGAGCACATGTAACACACAGACTGCTCAATAATTCACTGGATCTGTACCATCAATGAGCATGACAAGGTTTCCTCTGATCTTGAAACTACTTCTCAAACTCAGCATCCATGAAGTGACAGTTATCCTCCGCAGCTGTCTACTTTACTTATCAACCATATGTAGAATGCCACAAGCTCAATTAATTGGATCACTGACTACACATTCCTCAGCTGCAGAAGCCATCTAGGCGACCAATGAAGACATGCACAGAGTACATCTGCAGTGATGGGAACAACCTACAACTTTCTGGGGTGGACCTGCAAGACAGGGTTACATGGCAAAGTATTGTTTGCCACAGCCCTATGTAGCCTACTCCGCAGTGGTGGAAGCTGACGGACTGCACGCTTAATCAAAACTATGGATAAGATGATTATTATTTTACAGGTAATGGGTAGAGTAATGCACCTATTAAAAAGCAAAACAATTGGAATTTAAAGCTCTAATCTAAGTTTAAGAACTGGTTTGCAGGCATGATCAGTTGTCAATTTTTTCTTGCAAGTAATAAACAGTTAAAAAGCTACAGATGGCGAACAGCAAGCATTTAGAATACTAGATAAATTTGCTTTGTGCCAATATGTAAAACTCTTATAAATAGTTAAATACTACATACCCAAGGAAGTTTGTTTTTCGGAGAAGCTGCAACATAAAAAAACAATTAAAGAAGTTAATTAGGTTCTCAAAAATAAATTAAGTTTCTTTGATTTGTAGAAATCTATTTAAAAAAAAAACATAATAATGGTGATAAAAATGATAGAAACTTAATTGTGATGAGAATTTTGTTGATTACCAAAATGATCATGATAAAAACATTGATGATAATGATAGTGATGATGGTGACAATGATGGTGATTGTGACAAGGATTAATAATAATAATAATAATAATAATATTTAATACTTACATTGCATATTTTTACATAGGAATACGATCAAATGCGTATCACAAATAAATACAGTTTTCAACAGTTGAGGGTCTTAGATAGTCCACAATAGCGGCTCACATTTATTAATAACCGTAAATGCCCTCAGTGATGAAGACAGACCACAACACTGGGAACTACAATAAGTCTCTAAAGTATATTTTTCTTTAAAAAATCGATTGACGGACAAATACAGTAGTTTTTGTCGAAATTCTGTTTCGACATCTAGAAACTACCGAAATATTTACCTTGAAGATTTAATGCCTACGATAACAACATCTTCTTCTTCATCATCACTGTCGTTCACAAGTCGACGGGTCTTTCTGCGTTTGCTCTGTCAAAAGTAGAAAATCATTCAGTTAAAATGCTGCATGCACACCTATGAAGGCCATAATAAATGGCTGTCTAGAAAACCTGAAGTTATCATAGAAGAAGTAATATAATAACAGCGATACTTCCGGCAAGAGAAACTACTTTGGTTCCCTTCCTTAACCCCTTAGGCCAGTCAATGATTTATAAGTTTTTGTGAAAATACAAAACTAAATATATGAATATATTACCATTGTTATAGTTGAGATTAAACTTCAAAGAAAAATTTGGATGCATTGCAATTGGGCAATTCCAAAAGTTTTTGAGTAAGTCTCTAGCTTTCTAACATCACATAATTTCGGTTTTGTATAGCAACTCAAAACTGCCGCCATCTTGCAGGAACATTAAAATGAAGTGCATTGTGGGATATTTGATTTCCGTCGAAAACTTTCCGCATTCTGTCGATAAGTCTTCGGAAGCAAAAGATAGGTCGTTACGTGCCGAGAAATCCGCATTTTACGAGACAGGAAGTAGGCGAGGCGGGCATTTCCGTAAGCACTGCTTTGTGGTTTGTACACGTGATAATACACAAAACTTCAGCCTCAGCACGGGCTTTGGTTTCCAAGCTCTATTCATGAAGAGGAAATTTGCGATCTAGTTTCTCAGACTATCACCAAGTTTTAACAGTTGAAGGATTCATCTTCGCCGCCACTCAAGAATTTGACTCCGGTTGAATTCACACGTATTTCGCACTTTCATTTTTACGTTTGTTTCTACTCGGTCAAAGTATGTTTCGCGAATATTTTTTTAACCTTTTGACACTTTACAAGAAAATCTCTTCGAAAAAGACGTTTTTGTCGGTTGTTTATTTCATGGCTCATCTTACTATTCAAAGTTTAGGTAAGTAATCGTGTCATGCTATCACAGGTTCTTTGTGTATATTTGCTTGAATTATACATGTATATAATAGTTGTATTTCAGATTCACTTTCTATCGCCGCTTTGTATGTACTTCACCGTGGAAGTATTTTAATAATTATTTTTTTTTAGCTCTGGCTAACAGTAGCACATAACAGATATAAACGAAAAGGCTGCTATACCAGATTTAAAGAAAAGCGCGAAACGTCTTTTGTGTATCCTGAAGAATAGTTTGTCACTGTCAGTAAATGATTTCTATTGACTTTTGTAACAGAATTAATCTCAGCTTGTCGTCTATTGTCCTCGACGAATCAATTTCTACTTGCACTTGAAAGAGAAACATGGTTGATTTTAAACACTTGGTGAAAGTTGAAAGGTTGAAGCTTAGTTTGTGTTTGAATCGAATGCCCGAGCATTTTATAGTCCGAAAACTAAAAAATATTAAAGTTGGCCAAATGAAATGTGCTGTTGAAAGGATGTAGACACTCGTCTTTTATCGCTTGAACTCGAGGATTGATTGGAACGCCATAAAATGTTCAAAATTGGCGTCTTGTACTCTTGCCGCAATAAACTTTTCATTTTAAAACGATCTAAAAGTAAAGGGTTGATGTTTGACCTTGGTATCGGCTGTGTCGATCTTCCGCTATTGTTATCCTATATTATTTTAAGTGCAAGGCTTAGATTGAATTTCTGTACACGAGTCCAGCAAAGCTATTGTGAATGTTTTTTAACAAACTGTATATGATGATATAACCATAATTATATAGCTAAAATATTGCTAATTATTTAATTCCCGAGGGCAAAAGGGACAAAGGGAGTGCTTGAACTTGTTTGTTTAGGTTCGGACGGAATTTGGCTATAAAGAGAGCTTCAAGGATACGGCGTAATTTTAAAAGGTCCAGGAAGAGGCAGAAGTGATGATGACTTTTCAGGTGAACGAGTGATTGGGATTTCAGGAGAGATAACGGGCGGGTTCAGAAAATTCTGATGCAAAAATTATACCTAGTAAATAACTGCAATGCAGTTCTTAATCTGGAGCTTAATAGTATTGAAATTCCATTTACTTCCTTTATCAAGCCCAGGGAGTGACTGTTATCAAATGAACTCACTTGATATATTTATTAAGGTATATGTAGCACTCATTGTGGTCAAAAAAATCCCTAGTACAAAAACTGTAAATGTTTATCATCTCTATATACTGAAATATATGTGAAACAGTGCAAGTTGTTCAAGAGTTGCTTATCATAATTATAACAAGTAAAATATTTTGGTTGTATATTGTATGACCTTGGTAATGATATGAGGAACTGAATGCTTGGGTGAAGCTTTAAATTCAGTTTCATTTAATATGGTCCTTCCAGTTTCATATATGGTCCTTCCAGTACTGTAATGAAATGAAATCAGAAAGGAAAATAATAGACTTTAATTTGTTAAATATTTTGGTAGCTGTCAAGAACTTTCTTTATCATGTTTTTTTTAAAAAAAATTAGAATTTAATAGGACAGATTTAGCTGTAAACTATATTTTTAATTTATGTTACAAAATAAAATTTATTTTTGTTAGTGTTTCAAAATTTTTGTTGAGAGGGATTTTCCTGCCGTTATAGCTCAATTTGATATTGTTTGCCTTGCCTATGATGTGGGCCATGAATCTAATATACACTGACATGTTTTTGTAAGCCAGAGCAATGAATGTATTTTGACACTAGACTTAGACAAAAACACCTGTAAACATCAAGAATAAGACTAGGAAAGAAGTATGAATGATAATATTTTTTAACTATTCCAATAAGGATTTTGTTATATGTACAACTTACAAAGTAAACATAAATTAAAGGATTTTCTGATGATAACCCTAACCCTAACCCTGCCAGTATTGTTCTCGATTTATATGCATAATATATTTTTAAATAAATATAAAGAATGAGCTATTAATAATAATTATTTGTGACTAAAAGTAAATTACATTTAAGATACCATATATGCTTTTTTTATAAGAACAACTTTATACGAACAATGAGGCTCACATTGGCCAAATAATAAGAACAATTTAATAACAAGCTCAGGCTGAGGCTGAAATAAAGTGAAAATGTTTCTAGTTGAAACTTTTATTACTGAACCTTCAAACCACTCACAGAAATAAGAACAAATTAAGAACAAATTGAGGCTGAAGCAGCAATAAAATTAAAAATAATGAGCCTCGGCAAAATTTACTGGTTCTTATAAAAAAAAGCGTATATGAAACAAAGCTTTGTATTTGACAAAAAAATCAAATAGACATTCAATTAACATGCTTTTTATATTTAGCACTATATTAAATAAAAAAAATGCACCCTAAAAACTGTATGTTTCTGGCAGTTCTTATGGACATTATCAACAGTGAGTGAATATGCAAATAATTTGTATAAATTGTAAAAACAATCTTTTTTTAACACTATCATAAAATAATTATTAACAGTTTGTTGTTTAAGTCTAATATGATGCAAGGATATAATTATTAATATACACTAGTTGAATATCATCAGAAAATCCTTTAATTTACTCACAAACCTGCAATAAACTGTTGAAATTTGCATAAAAACTTTAATATTGATATTTATTACATAGATATGAATGTTTTACTGCAAAATATGCCACTCGTAGATTTCATATGAAACTACATCCGGGATACGAGTGGCATATTTTCCATATCTTCACTATTGAGGACATCACTGACATCATTCCTTTGTTTTTCCTAAGTTGTTTTCCATCTAGTTTTTTATTTTCGAAACACTCGTATCTATGTAATTAAAAGAAAATTATACGTGGGCTTTGAACATACGAAGTTTATCTTCTCGGGGAAAAAAATTTCACTCATTCACTGTAATCACTTGTGAAATAATTTTTCCACTCGAAGAAAGATAAACTTCATTTGTTCGCGCCACTGTGTAATATCCTCTATATATTTCAATGTTATAGTGTGGATGGCTGTAGATTCATATAATCACAGGTTTCATCACACTCTGTGGCTCAATATAAAGCAGAGTTTTCTTGAAACAAATCTTACTTTTGTCCTGAAAGTAAATTTCTATTAATAATATTAGATAAGTTGCTTAGCCTTAATGCAAACACTTCAAATCTATTTTAATTTTGGTGGATAATGGGTCATTGACTCTCAGTAGATATTTTGCCACCATCAACCTAAATTATACATTATATATTTACATTTAAATCTAATATTAGAAAACTGAAACAAGTAGCTGACTTCATGTTTCTTAGTATTAATTAACATGTAGCAGTTCTAACCATTGTGGCATAAAAACTGAATATGTGGGTAAGTGTTAATGAACAAATTAAGTGCGTGTAATTTACTGATTTTAACCTTTTAAAGTAATTTTTTAATTGTTAATTATGCATTTAATCAGTTGTGTACATGTATAATAATTATTTCTGATTTCTTCTAAACGCCGATTTGTAATACAGTGCAACTTTTGCCTACAACTATTGCATGCAACTTGCGTATGCCGTACATACGTGTCGTGTCAATCGAGCCTACAACTCGCTTAAAACCATTTCATGCAACTCAAAAAGGTTGTAGGATTTTGAAACATGTTTTAAAGTTGTATGCATTTTTGGCGTTTTTGCGACAGAATAATCCGAGTGTGGAGGCCTGCGGTATATGATTTTTCAACATGGCGGCAGAGACGAACGATGTAAAAAGCCTATATATTCAATTCTGGTCAAATAGAAAAACTTATAGACCTTTGGCACAAAGAGCCAATTTTGTACAATTGCCAAAACGGTGACTATATGAATAAAGATGCATTTTTTCTGTTGTTTTTCCCAGTCGCCATTAGGCAGACCAAAGAATTACAGACGATATTTACGTGTTGTAAGGCCAAAAGTTGTGGGCGTGTAAATGGCTGCTAAAATATATTGTGGGCGAGTTGCATGTAACACTTTTAGGCAAAAGTTGCGCCATGTAAATCAGCCTTAACACTTATTACTGCTGCCAATCCATTATTTTTAATAGTATCTGGAAACTGCAAGAAAGTCCTCAGAAGCAGCACAAAAGGTGATATCCTCTCTCCAGGATACCCATCTAGCTATGCTCCTAATCTTCATTGTTCCTGGACAGTTATCACACCTGCTGGATCTCAGATAATCCTGCAATTTCTTGATTTTCTTGTTGAAAAGAATTATGAATGTGGAGGTGATGTGGTCAAAGTTTATGATGGACCAAACAACCAGACAGATATGATTGGCAAATACTGTGGGAGATATAATCCCTTTGCTTTGAAATCTTCTGGAAATTCTTTGTTTATTCTTTTTAAAACTGATGACGCTGTCGGTTTCCAAGGTTTCCGGGCCACTTACACAGCCACCAATATCAATACTGCAAGTGAGTGTACTTTCATTGAAAGGCCAGTCTCATCTTAACTCTTGTTATTTAACTTTATGTGTTGTTATTCAATTAATGCATTAATCTCAGTTTTTAATGGCCATGTACCGTGGTATTTGGTTGTAGGCTAATTTTGTTCCAAATTAATAAATATTAATTAAATATTAATTAAATAAGCACAAAATAGGTCTTTAAAGTGCCTTTTTTAACATTAATTCAAAGGCACTGTTTACACAATTTACTCATGTATAAAACAAATTGCATATAAAAATAAATAAATACTAAAAATAATAAAAAAATACTAAATATATACTAGTAGGGTATTAGTAATAAAAAGATCACTAATGAAGATACATTTAAAATAAATAGTCATAAGTATAGTTTTGAAAAGCTGTTACAGTGTAATATTTTGAAGTTCAGATGGAGAATGCACGGTCCGCCATACTCCTTTCGTAAGGGAAACCATGCGTGGTACCTAAACAATATCCGATATTCGGATCTGAGCCAAGAGTGTAGTTAGGTTCTTCTAAGGGATCTTTAAAATATCTAGGGCCTTGTCCATGCACACATTGAAACACCATGCACAATATTCTGAATTCGTACCTTGCCTTGACTTAAATCCAATGTAGGTCCTTAAATTAGCAAAGTGATGAGGCTGTATTTCGGAATCCGAACAGTGAGACGAGCTGCATAGTTCTGGATGAGCTGCAGGCAGTAAATAAGAGATTGGTTGTAGCCATACAGAAGAGAGTTACAGTAATCGATATGAGAGAGAGGTAGCAAGTGCGTGGATAAGAGATTTACAGGCTTCAATGATAAGGTAGCGACAGATCTTCCAAGGATATATTTCGAAGGTGGTACATTGACAATTTGAAGATATGGTTAATGTGAACTCTAATGTTTCAGATGATGATCCACGATGACACCAAGGTTGTGAACAGTTTCAGCAGAAATGATATTAATATCTTCAAGACGAATGATGTCTGGATCATTTAATTTGTTTAACTGTTGGAATGAACCAAACAATAACTTGAACAGTCTTGCGTTAAACTTCAACATATTCAAGTGCAACAACTCTTTAATATCACAGATTGCATCACAAATGGCAGCTGTATTTTCCTCTAATGAATCGAAGTCATAATATAACTGTGTGTCATCGAAGCGAAATGTACACCAAGAACAGGAGGGGACCTAGAACACTTCCATGAGGTACTCTGAATTTTAGCAAATGGGGGTCAGAGAAGTTACCATTAATTGATAATACTTGTTGTCTATCAGACAGGTATGATTCAAACCAAGATAGAACAATCCAAATTGTTTATTAAGTCGGTACAAAAGAAGGCCATGGTTGACTGTGTCAAACACTGCAAACAAATCAAGCAGTGCAAGAAATGTAACTTTCTTCCAATCCATGGCCATGAAGATATTGAATACGCCGAGTGAAGCAGTTTCTGTACTATGTTCAGCTTTGTAGGCCGATTGGAACGGTTCCATAAGTTTGTTTTCTAATAGATGATTAGTTAACTATGAGGCCACAACTTTCTCACATATGGTAGGTTGCAAATTGAACGCTAGTTCTCATGAATTAAAGCAGAATCCCTTTTCTTAAGGCCAGTTAGGATAATTGCATCTTTCAATTCAGCTGGGACAACTCCACTTCTTACAGATGGTAGGTTGCAATGCAAGTTGGGCGCTAGTTTTCATGAATTTTAAGCAGAATATTACTTCATAAGGCCAGGGAGGATAATTGCATCTTTCAATTCAGCCAGGACAACTCCAGTCAGCAACAAGAGGTTAACCAAGGTTGTGATAACAGGTAAGTGTTTCAGTAGTCGAGTTGGCAGAGGGTCCAGATCACATGTATTGGTGGAGAGGATGACATCAGACCAGACACATAAATTTCGTAGACATTGCAGAATGATGGCAGCTCACTGACCTCAGGGGATGACTACATTTCATAGCATGCCGGGGCTGCAGTGTGGAGCCACAGAGTTCATGCCTAATTTTATTAACTTTTCAGAAAAAGAAGTCAGCAAACTTATTAGCTGCCATTTTTCCATTTTTTATCCATTGAAGGCTGTAGTCTGACAACCGAAAGCTTGAAAGTTTTAATTTGTATATAGTCAGTGAACGTTTATTAAAAATTTTTAATATGTTTTACCCTGACTACGGTTCTTCTATTTTTAAATTGGTTCATTTCCTTAACAAGAGCTTTCTGGTTGCCACTCAAATCTTGAAATGGAGCAGAATAAAATGTCTTTGCTCTATAACGTAAATGTGTTATTTAGGTACATTATTTTTTGCTACAATGACTATGCGATTGTCAGCTTCAAGTTTATACTATTATGCCATCGGCGTTCAAGTCGAGGGCATGTTTGTTTGGCTTTAGCAACATCACTAGCAAACCACGGTTTGTGCTACACGTATTTTCACCAGTGTTGCATGATCGTTGAGGTGCTCTGCTACTGCTGAGTGAGTTTGAAGGGGACCGTTGGAGGAAACAGGACTGAATATTTGTCGAAATCTACTTATATCAATTGGCGTTAGCCTTCTACAAGTTTTAATGACCGTAGGGCATGCTGGTTTTCGCAAATTTAGAGTGAAAAGCACCGTCGACTGTGACATCATATAATGAGCGTCAGGTGAGCCATGTAGAAGATCACTATGTTCACGTGTGATGGCGATTAACGCCATTGATTTAAATGCTGTGAACATCATTAATTAATAAGTCTGTACACTACACAGCTCTCTTTTACAGTAATATTGCGGTTTACAGTGTGTGGTGGTGCATCAAGGGATTTTAAACTGAACTCTTTTTTGCTGAAACAGGATTATTTGCTCTTTGCCTTCATTTTGTCAAGCTAGTCAACTTTACTTTGTGGCTGTAATGTTGGATGTTGATGGGTAACATTCGGATCTTTTAAAAGACAAATAATTTTTAATAACAACTGAGCAGGTTGATGCCATGATAGAGATCGTATCCAGATACAAACTGGAAGTAGATACAACAATTAGCAAGAAGGGAGCCTGGTTATTCGTTGAAACAGGTGCTTAGATTGAAAGTGGAGTGGTGGAGGAGGTGAGGAAGAACAAGAGAGAAATGGACCCTAATCACAAGCAGAGAGTGGAAGCAGCAACTTGTTAAACTGAATTTAGTGGAATTGAAGATCAAGTGCAAGATCGAAGAAGATAGAAACATCTAGTGACTGCTGTGAGAGACTGTTAAAGTCTCACCGTGCTTAAGAAGAAGAATTAAGACCACGACACTTACATTAATTTATGGCCCGGCAATTCTATAATGAGGACCTTAGACTCAAAACCCCAAAAGAAAGCCATCATTTAGACTCCGTACCGGTCGTATGTTGCAAATTAATAAGTTTGGATCTTCACTATTTGAGTGTAGCTTGGGATAATAACAATTAAAAAAAACCCTTCTTCAAACACCCATTATGCATGAGGTCTTTGATCTGTTGCTTTTTAACTTTTTTTCATTAACCTCTCAGTGTGAACCTTTATCGCCTGAATATCTAGGTTTTTACTTCATTAAACAAGTTTAATGTACAAGTGTATCTTAGCTGCCAAATTAAGATTGCCTTGCTAGACAAAACTGCCAACACCCCACTGCAAATATCTGAATTTCTTCCATGAAGTTTGTAGCGTATGCATTGGTTAAAGAATTGTTTTTAATTTTATAGAAAAGGACGCTTTTTCAATTTCAATTTCAATTTCAATTTTGATGGTAGTACATAATTTTACAAGAAATGCATTCAGCCGTCTTAAAGCCTTATTCAGGGACATATTTATAGAGTAGAGTAAGTCAGTGTTATTTTTAGAGAACTCTTCATGTCTAACGTTAAACTATTTTTAGGTGTTTCAACTGTGCCATCTGCTCTCACTCAGATACCAACAAAAAAAGTGTCCAGTATGTCTCGTCAAAGTCGTTCAACTCCAACAGTCATATTACTACAGCCACTGAATTTTACAAGAACATTGAGAGATGATAAAGTTTATGCTGGTGATAATCCATACATTTTAAAATGTGATATAAAAGGCATAAAAAGACCTGTTAAAGTTTTGTGGACATTTAATGGGAAGCCACTGAATAAGAGTAAAAATATTCTCATTAAAACACGGAAAAACAAATTTAGGTTGCGAATCAGGCACCTAACAAAGAAGCACAGTGGTGTGTATGGCTGCCATGTGTCAGACGATCTCGGAAGAGTTATCGAGTCATATGGGACACTTCAGGTTATAGAAGGTATTGTTATATCTTTTTGATATAAATTTATTGACATACGGTAGATTAGTGGGTAGGAAAATAGGTTGGTAGATAGATCTATTGTCGACAGACTGACAGTCTGTCACAATAGATCTATTGTCGACAGACTAGATCTATTGTCGACAGACTGATATGAATTCAGTCTGATATAAATTCGACAATAGATGTATTGTCGACAGACTGATGTAAATTCATTGGCATACGGTAGACACTAAGACGATTTTGGGTAGGAAAATAGGTTGGTAGATAGATCTATTGTCGACAGACGACAGTCAGACAGACAGACAAAGTTTTTGGGAAAGAAAGGTTACTTTCCTTCTCTTCTTGCTACCTAGCTTGTACTACTGTCATTGTCTGCACAGCCAACAGTTTTAAAAACTAGTCAAAGGAAAACTATTTAAAGGGGCTTTTTACATGGAGGGAAGAAGATCCTAGTACCAGGAAGATCCTAGTACCAGGAAGATCCTAGCTATATATAGTACCAGGAAGATCCTAGAGGGCAGATCATCCTAGTACATATATGTTCTCTGTATTCAGAGAATATTGTACTTGTCCCTAGTGCTAGAACCTTCCCAATACTAGGATCTTCTAGCTGAGAGGAAGGAAGATTGTAGCACCATGAAAACTGTTTTTCCTAGGAAGATCTTAGTACTTAGGACAAACAAAACAAACATGGCTACCGGTCGCGGATTGGGAGGCAAAGGAAACAAAGGGTGACAATTTCCTCTTTCTTTAACAAGAGCCAGCGATGATGATGAATTCTACTTCCACCGATATTGGGGACTGGTTATGTTCCAAAGATATGCTTCTGTTGTAGTAGGTCAAGAACAAAGTACCATTGGAAACAATCAATCGGTCGATTGCTCGAATGATGCTGCGTCGAGTCAAAACCCAGACGAGTTTGTAGACCAGCACAGCCTCCCGCAAAAAAGAGCAATGTCAAAGAATGAGCAGTTTCTACAGTTTCTGCCAACAAGCATAATGAGGCTGGAAACATTTAAATCAAGAATTTACAATGCAAACATTTTAAAGAAGTACTAGCGGGTTGTTATGTCGATTCAAAACTGAGATTAAATCTCTTATAAACTCAGTAATCTCGATTCTGATCCGATGATTTCATATTATATTGCTGTTTAGTTGTGAGATACTGGCGAAGAAACGCAGCTATGGAGCCAGTATGAGATTAAGTGTAATAAATTTATATATTTTCTCCTGCAATATAATGTGGAATCATCGGCTCTGAATCGAAATTAGTTTTATATCGCGATTTTTCTTTATTTTGATAAGACGTACAAATATCGTAAACAAAATTTGAAATTGAATGACGAATTCTCAATAACAATTCCGTTTCCGTAATAACTATTTTTCGTGCCCTTACTGCACGACGGCATTTTTAAACACAAGGTACGCAAACCATACTTGTGTCTACTGCCTTTTTTTTGCTACATGTTGCATTTATGTGGGAGAAACTGCAACAAGAAGTCCATGTTTTGCGTTGATTTATTCGACCGTGTCGAAAACACAAGCTTGCAGAACCCACATACACTTACGCAAGTAAGTCGTTCGTGTGATTTCACTTTGTGATTGGTCGAAGTTAAACATGTGACCGACTCCTTGGCAACACTGATTAAACCCACGTGGGACGCTCGTTGCGATTTCACATGTGATTGGTCTGAATTGACCTGACGGACACGTCCTCGGCATCACGGATCACTTTATTGATTAGCGGTTGGATATATCGACAAGTTAACAAACTCTTTTTTCCGTCTTAGTGTCTTCCAGCGTACGTACAGTAGACACAAAAATTGTTGTTTACATTTTATTTTGTATTAATTTCTTACAAAAAACGAAAAAATCCAATTTTTTCCCTAAAATTTCACATCTGCATGCGTGTCATTTTAGAAAACTAAAACTGTTGGTATTGATGCACCCAATCTGGATTTAGCTGCTTCATTAAAATGCCTCCCTTGAATATTTGCTGTCCTCGATCAAGTGTCACATTTTTTCTCATTGATACTATATTTGTCTAAAGCAGTTCAAATACTTATTTTACTTTATTAAATCTTAAGCAACCATCAGTATTTATTCTTCTTGATTACAATGTTATTTAGTTCTAGGGCCTAGCACGATATTTAGTAAAGTACACAGCTAAGTAATGGTATGTTGCTAGCAAGCGTCATCTTTGAATTCAGCTGCTTCATGTCAGTGGGGGGGGTATGAAAACCAATTGAATTTTATTGTGTTAATTTGCCACTGCGTGAGTGTTTATCTCTATGTGCAAGTGATTCCTACACTATGGTAGTCCACACAGACTTACAACCATGGGTGGAGAGACATTTTCATACAACAGTTATACTTGTAGTTAAAACTGTAGATATGTCTAATATTCTAGATAGATTTGTCGTGGAAGATTAGTTAACACATTAATTGTTACTGTTCTGAGTTCCCTCATCAAGTGACTGTCATGTTTAACCTGTAGGTAAGCTGTAAGTATCGGTTTTAAAAGCACTTTATTTGTAAGTAAGGTTTTGATTCTATAGCTCGAACAGGTATGCAGCGAAAGCCTGAAATTACATCAGTTCCACTGAATATTACAGCAGTTCAGAGAAGCAGAGTTAAACTTCGTTGTACAGCAGTTGGATCACCTGATCCAACAATAAGGTAAGTTAACATTTTTGTTAGAGTCCTGAGAAAGAATCAGTATATTTCTGTTATCGGAACAATGAACTGTCTTTGTTACTGACCCTTGTTCATATCTAAATTTGATTATGGTTTGTCGTTTGCTTTGGTGTGTCATTTTACTCATCTCCTATTTGTTGGTTTTTAACATTTTACCCAACCTGAACAAGTTGACTGCTAGAAAAGCTAAGTAATTTTTCTGAAAGAAAACAATTGAGATACAATGATTTAAAACGTGACTGAAATCTTTCAATATTTTGTCAGGCCCGTACGCAAGGGGGGTGCGCGGGGTGCGAAGGCACCCCCCCCCCCCAAAGGCCGTAAAGGTCCACAGATTCCCCCTGATTATAAAAGTAATGAGTAAGAAAATAAAGTTTACCATTGAAAATGATCAAAGCATAATTCTTTTCCTTTAAAACAATCTCAATAATAAATTAGAATAAAATTAGATTTGCCAGTCCAGCAAAAATGCCGTAAGCCGAAAGTTATTTTTACGCAAAATTGTCGTGAAAATATGAAAGTTGTGATAAAATGACGTCATGTCTGGGGGGGTTAGTTCCAAAAAAATTTGTTCACACCCTAGCAATATCTGCTTTT
>JAPEIX020137326.1:0-16266 GCA_026122405.2 Zoanthus sansibaricus
CACGTCCGTATAAGCCTCTTGGTTTCTTGTGGGTTTCCTTTGCTTCCTTAAAGAGTAATCCCTAATAAATTGTTTTGTAAATGTATATATTTGTGTTGCAAAAATAAATAAATAAATAAATAAATAAATAAAACTGAAACATTTGTTAGTTCCTGAGCTGCTGGAACCCTGTCAAAGCTACTTGGAATTCGAAGTTAGTTGCACTGTGGTTTTGTCTCACAGCTGTGTTTGACTGTTTCCTAAAGAAACAAGAATTGAACTAAGCAGACATTTTCAAAAAAGAAAGCAAAAAGTGACACAATTAAACGATTTATCATAGAAATGTTTCACAAAGTTGTTTTTACTTTTTACCGTGGCGAGGCCGTAGGCCGCTGCCACGGTCTTAGAATGCAGCGATATTGGCCGATGTTACATTTGTGCTTGTGAGCCGCAGCCCAAAAGTAACGTGGGCTCTGTCCATGCCGAGCAGCCAGTGATTACTTAGCGATAAGATCCGAGAGCATGGACTAAACAGAGTTAATAAATCTCTAAGCCAGGCACGGTAATAACCACGAAGTGGTTCTAGTTTTATTGCTCAGATTATCATCCTTTGTCAAGAGCTTTTAAAACTGTTATGTTATTGTCCCTGGATTACGACTAACCTTCCCATTGGTGGGCCCAGAGCCTCCATATTTCAAACAACAACAACAACACTTTATTTTTATTTCTAATTTTATCTATATTTTGTTAATTTAGTGTTTTTTCGTTTTGTTTATATTTACAAAATGTAGTTTCATGCAAGTAAATGTCTAGGGCCAAAATAAACCGCAATGTTTTCGAGTTTAGCTCTAGACTGGTTCGGTTTTAATCTGTATGTAGCATCACTCCTTAATAGTACTTACAAACAAATAGAGGAAGGACACACGATAAAAAAAAGAGTAAAGACTATTGATTATTATTGATGAGAACCGTTTTGTTTTTAAAGCAGTAAATGTTGTCTTGCGTTTTTTATTAAAAGCAATTTGACCCTTTTTCGGTGGATCAATAAAAGTACTATAATCAGTGGCACGATCATCTCCCAAAATGCGCTAAAATGCACCTCTAGCTTTTCCCTTCTCCCAAGAAGGGAAAAGTTTTATCAAATCTGTTTAGTCCATGCTTAGAGTTTCGCACCAGAGGCGCATGGAAGGCACTTGTGTCCCTCAAAAAGATAAAGGTTTTATTTGTATATGTGATTGGTTGCATCAAGGCCAACGTTGCGAACACACTTATTCGGGTAATCCATGCGAATCTAAACCATGTGAAAACGGTGGAAAATGTTTGAGATCTCCCACCAATCCCAAAGATTATGAATGTCGTTGTGAAGATCAGTATTCAGGTAAAAATTGTCAACATCCTGTCACCGTTTCTGTTTCAGAACAAAAATGCAGAGAACCATACGAATTTCCAGATCCGGCTCAATCTCAATCTCAATCGTCTCAAAAACCAGTCACGTCTTTCTTAAACACTATAGTAACGGACGACGAATGGATATTAGGAGCAGATAATGATGTCCATTACATCTATCACAATTGTGTGCATATTAAATTCCACAATAAAATAAACTATTTTCATAAGTTTATACGCCCTAATTCTACTCTTATGTTTTCGTTACTCGTCACCTCCCAAACGCCCGTAGTAGATAAAATTACATTACAAAAAAAGACGCAAAATTACAGGGATCAATTAAGTTATCTCGCCGTTACCACCAATCACTCCGAAACCGCATATTTTGGAGGAAACATCGTAAGACATTTATTTTCCCCAGTGACACAACTTAACAGACTCTTTGATAAAATCGATTTTAAAGTACTTTATTTTACAGGAAGATTACTAGTATTATACACTTGTGAAAATGGAAATGCTTCTTATAAATACCGAGAACGTTATCTAGTATTTTACAAAAAAGGAGTATTTAAAGAGGAATCTGACAGACCGGCTCTAATACTAAACGAACACGGGATTAAAATGCGTTCCTCAAATTGTATAGAATAGATATATATTTTTATATTTTATGTAAAATTTGGAGCATTAGGTTGTACATTGTTCATATTATTAGTAATTGGAATTGAATGATAAAAAGGAAAAGAGGAACTGTACGGTGGTGGATGCGTTAAAGAAAGATTGTTTGTTTTTTCTTGATCAATATTTTTGTAAATCATAATTAAATCTTTGAGTTCCAATAAAAACGTCATAATAGATTTGTTTAAGTATTTGTCTTTAAATTCTTTTTTTTCATCTTCTTCATTCATTTTACTAATACCGAGATAGACATCAAAGGGATCAATATATTTTTTATATTTTCGTAATTGTTTGCGACGACTTAGTTTTCCATTAAGTTCTTTATTAATTAACAAATTTAGAATCTCGGCAATCTGAGGTGAACAGTTGTGAGCCATTATCATCATATTTAACTGTCGCATGTAATTAATCTGTATAAGAAGTTGAAAAAAAAGTGTCCAATCATCTTTCAAAATGAGAAATTTTAGCTCTGTAATTCGGTTATTCTGCTTCCTTTTAGTAGTAGCTTTAGTTGTATTACTTATTGAACTTCCCATTTTAAACTCTTCTTTTAAAGAATATGACAACAAAGGAATTCTTACTTCAACCGATCTTACTCGAACTATATTGATCACGCTTCTTGGCTTTATAATTACTTTTATTTTTTTCTCCAAGTCCACTTTAAAACAACTCAATGCCAAAATAGATGAAGCTAGAGCACCGTTTTTTTCCTTTCTAATCAGCTTGATGGGAACTTTTATAAGTACCAACAGTTTTCACGTATTTATATTACTGTTAAAATTAGGAATTTTTAAAGATACTTCCATCTTTATTGTATTGTTAATAATTTCTGAGCTTTTACGCTCGTCGCTCGATAACCCAACACTACTAAATACATTCAAGAGTAAAATCTTATTGATGGTGCTGTTTTCTATCTGCATCGTTTCTACTGGAAGCACTATAACTCTCTTTGTACTCAGGCAAGACAAAACTGTTTCTAATTTCAAGCCAGTCGTCTACGATTTTTTTGCCCCATTTTTAGCCAACGTCATTGTGTATCTCCACAAGTACATATCTGCTAAATGGAAAAACATTCACGGTAATAAACAACCCTTCTTTACTTTTGTGTTCATAGATCTTTTGATGGCCGAAGCGATGTACGTTGCCAACTATTACATCATATATAAGATTACTCATTTCGCTCTCGTATCCTTCATATCCGCTATACTCGGCAGCCTCGTTGCCCAAATCAGCAACAAAATTGTTCTAATGCACGGAGAAACTATAGCAACTATAGAGAGATGGTTCATCATATGCGTACTTCCCTTGATTTATTTCATTGTAGCCATTTCATTTTTCTATGAATATTATAACACGTTATGGCCCAAAGTTGCCGAAAAAAATCTAACTCATTTCATATTACACGGTATCAAAACGCTCGCCATATCTGTAACATTGAGAAACAAAACCAATTTAGAACGCACCACTACGAAATTTTTCCAACGCGACAACGAGATTATTAAATGGTTGAGCAATCGTACCATACATGTATTCTTTGAAATCTTATACGTATACCTTATATTTTTACTCATTCGTGGTCACGGGACATATTTTTTACTTAGAATTGCCGGATCGTTAATTGGAATAACTGTATCCAATATTTTCAAAACATTACAAGAAAAAAAACAAACAACAAAGTACATACTTTTAAAGAATAATTTCACTAGTAATGACCAAAACCGATCAAGTGGCGAAGAAGAAGAGTGAGAAAAAACAGAACAATAATAATTTTTCATTTAATTGAAAATATTTCTTGCGGAACAGGTACATACTTTACATAAATATTATTAACTTCATCTTCTCCTTCATGTATTTCTTCCTCTCCAAAATCGAAGTTTGTCGGTATCGGTATCAGAGGAAAAGTGTGACGCTTCGTTTTCCTAGTGCACCAACGTATTAGAACAGTAAACGAATCCACAATACTTTTTAATAGATATCGAAAAGATGGCATCTTTTCCTTCTTCTCCCTCTTCGCTTCAAGAAATGTTTTTAGAATACCAAGAGAAGAAACTAATGTGTGAAACATTAGACGCAAATATCTTTTATAAAGTAATTTGGGAAAGTATGGGAAAAACATTAGAGGAAAAAGAAAATGAATGTGACATTAAAAAAACTATAGATGCTCTTCAAGACAAACTTACTCGCCTTACTCAAAAACATTATGAGATGTGTGAAGACAAACCTATCAAAACCCAAATTTTCCGTGGAAAAATGACTGAATACGTAGGAATGACTGCATTACCGTCAACATCATCATCAGAACCAACTCACCTCGAAAAAAATCTTTATCTTCTTCTTCTCAAAGAAGGACTTTTCCACACACAACCAAATGACGATCAAACGGAAATAGAATACATCTTTTCACAATGGCCGAGAAACCCACTTGTACCAATCCGAACCTCAAAACAAGAGATGCATTCTGTTGCTTTTGTCTCTGAAGAAAGAAATGAAGACGGCCGCATGAGTTTTTTTCATTATGTCGATTATAATTCAAATGGAAAACAACCTAAAAAATTATCAGGTTATTTTGTGAACGACCAGACGTGCAATGTAGTAAACAAAGGCATCGATCGTTTTTTTGCGTATCAACCCGTCCAATTTTGCGAAAGAGACGCAATCATCCAGAAGTTAGAAATCTATTCACATCGTAAATTATGGAAAAGATCTCTGTTCAAAGATGAAGTACTGAAAAAACTATTTGAGAAACCCGATCAAAAACATAAAAACGAACCCATATTCCATGCATTCAAAGTCTACCTTGAAACGTTGTTAGTCATCATATTATTCAAACCTGACCACGACAAAAGTCGCGACTTAGTTTCTGTAGCAAAAGATATTAATCGATATCTATCTGAACGCGTATTTGATAGGTTTGAAAAGCATCTTCCAGATAAGAATCCTCTGGAAAGTTGTTGCTTCGGATTTCCCATGGATACTGTGTTTTCTCCTGGCTCCATCCTTTTAACGCATTCTAAATTTCCCAACATTTATTTTTCTTTTAAATCCTATCTTTATTTTCGAGAAGAAATGAAAACCTTAGGAATAAATCTACGAGAAGATGAACTACGTGTTAAGTATGATGACAGTAACAAAGATGCCATAGAGCTTTTACTCACACTCATCGAGGATACTGAAACGATAAGCCATTGGAAATCAAGTTACATAAGTATTCCAACAGATAAAGACAATCGATTACCTGCAGCGTGCTGGATATTATACAATTATAAACTCTGGTCCGAATACATGGTGAGAAAGGCACTTTATTCTGAAATTCGAAAACACGGGACTTCCGATCGAAACCGTTTCATTAAAGAAATCGGTTTATTAGCCAACTATTTAACCGAGTGTGTGCAAATCTTGAATATTAATTCAATTTCGTCATGGTGGTGATAATCATTATCATCGATAAAACACCTAATTCCAATAATGATTATAACGTAATTACTAGTTTTCGGTTTGTTTCATCAGACATTGATGGAGACATTAGAATCGGGTATCTTGGCGTCGAACAAGGTGATTTAGCGCTTATTCTTACTGACGTAGAAATTCCCTTCGAAACTTTTGGAATATTTCCTGAAGACGACGGATTCACAACCGTTCTCAATCTATTGAGTATCAATAATCAACTGGGAAAATTCACACTCGAGGGTACGGCTACCTTTTCGTACAGGTTCAAAGGTATACCTTATCAATATGAATTTATTCCATATGAAAGTAAAACTAATCGGGATAATCACTTTTACGAATGGATTTCTGGAAAACGGCATGTTCTTCAAGAAAAACAAAAAATCTCCCCAAAGTCCCTGAATCCCAAAAAACTCTGTACCATTTTTGACACACTATCATATTTTTCTGATAAAGTTTTTCAACTATCAGAACATGATGATGGAACACTTCTCGATAATAATTTTTTTGACAATGAAACCATTTTACCAGGATACGAAACAGACAATAGTTCTGAAACTAACATACAATACGCCATTGCACAAACAGGATTTGGAGAAATCGATGGTACCTTACCTCCTGACTTCATCCAATATTATGGAAAAACAGGTCACAAAAATATATTATTGGCATATACAGCTAATAGACCACCTCCTCATTTTGATTCTATCCTAGCTTGGGAACTCATCTTTCAAACGCCCGTTCCAACGTTTTCGTCAACTCCGGTGTTAATACAATACCGAGAACCAGAAAAACACGGTTACTCATATAGTTTGTTTAGCGGACCTATAGAGATAGCTATGACTGCAATAAAAATCTTTGGCCCAGGAAAATACGAATATGGAGAAGTAATAAATAAAACTCTACCCATGTACACGATTCCTTTTGACTATGATGCCGACGAATGGATCATCAATCCAGAACTCATACTTAAAGACTTTGATAAATTAATACAAAGATTATTGAATATCAAAATTCTCACTTCTTCTTCAAATCTAAACCAATCGAATATTCATCTATGTACAAGAAATGTTTTTATCCCAGAATCAAAGAGCGAAGAGGGAGAAAGAGAAGATAATCTCACTTTAAGAAAGATCAAAACTTCTATGCACATTCATTATCACTTACCAAAAAACACCTATGTAGAAAATTTTTATGCATATCATCGACTCGTCAAAAAAGCAATTCGATTGGTACGAGAGAATAAAGGTTCTTATCTTACTTTATGGGATTCAACACTAGAGGTATCAAATCTTTCTGAAACCCATCCAACCGAGAGAATATTTATTTTTGCCACAAAAAAGAAAAAGTATGCCGTTTATTTAAACAATCAACGCTACGTTGTGAATTTTGCAGACAAAAAAGATATTCGAGACTTTTATGCAATTTTTTTTAAAATAGATAGAAGAATCTTCATTGATGAAATTTCTACTTTTCGATTACCTGGAGCATACAAATTTGGTCAGCGACGCCTCGTTCCATATAAAGAAATTAATAACATAGATAATAATGACAAAGAACCTAGTATGTTTGATCAAATTCAAAGTGCATTATGCCACATAAACTTTCATAGGGTAGGTTCTATTACAGGAAAACGTCTACAAGTTTATCAAGATGACCCTGAAGCTCACGATGCATTGAAGCCATCCTCTTCAGCAACCTCAGCAAGTGGTAACGTGACTGATCTTTCACCAAATATCTTTTCAAATTTGAACAGTTATGAAGTAGATGAAATCCTTCAAAAATTTTTATTATGGATGAAAGACGATGGTCGATCTAATTTTCAAAAACATCCAGGACATAATCGATTTTTTGTAAATACTAATAGATTTTGCCTCTTATGTAATACTATACATGACGGTCCTAAAAAGACCTCAATTACTATAAAAAATGATTGTGTTTTATTAAAATGTTTAAAGACGAGTTCTACCGATTTTACAATAAAGATAAGTGAACTGTAGTTCGCCTAAGAGTAATTTTTATTATTTTTAGATGTAGTATATTACAAACGTTGGTTTAATTGTTTTTTTAGTTTCATGTTAATTATTTTACACATTTCTTCTTTATCACTCATGGTTGCCACCTCATTCCCAAGTTTATCATTACTTAAATCTTTAGGTTTACAAGGAAACGAAAATTTATATAGAGTAAAAAGTTCCTTCACTACATTTTTAATTTCTGGGTCTGTCATATTTCGTTGTGCAGATTTAGTTGTCTTCTTTTTTATATTTTGCTTTTCAAACACTAAAAGTTTTTTATCTCTAGTCAGTTCAGAATCTTGAATTTCCCTTAAACAAAACTTTTTAGCGTTCCTCCTTTGCGCTTTTTCATTTTCATCATCATCATCGTCTTCTCCATTAGAGTCATTACTTTCACAAGCGGTTTCTCCACCTGAGTCTATATTGACGTCTTCATTGTTTTCCTGATCACCTTCTTCATCCTCCTCCACTTCGCTTGTGTTTATTTTATTTCTGTCTCGAAAAGAATTATTCGATACCCGTTGCCTTTTGATAGATTTGACGCCATCATTGTCATCATCATTATCATCATCAAAATTCATAGCTTCTATATTTTTTCTTTTATTTCGATTCTCCAATGGAGGAGTAAGTAAACGCAATTCCACTGGACTATCTTTCTCAATTTTCCTCTCGAGCTTATACTCTACATACAATTGATTTATAATATCTTCAGATATCAAATGTCGATTGCATTCATTGAGTGTACTCTCCAGATCCTCGGCCTTCACGTCGTCGATGGAACGATCTTGACATTCGAGGAAATTTTCCAAATTTTCTCTAATACTCGATTTTATATCCTCAGCAGTAGTTTCATTATCGGCACTCCAAGTTTTACAAAATATATCTCTGGGATAAATATGCAACGGATAAGTTTTATTGGTTTTAGTTTCTGGAATAAGATCGAGTTGTTCTCCATCTTTAAGAGAAATAGTCATTCCTGCTGTCACGTACGCCGACGAATGCATGGCGTTGAGATAATCTTCAGCGTCCATAGCAGTAATGTAGACGTCCGGTTTCCTGGACACAAACCAATTGATTCCCTTAACAACATATAAAGGAACTGGAACCCGATCTTTTTCGAGAACTTTTTTAATAAAATCTTCATTGAGACTTTCAGCAACGGATCCCGGTTTAAAGAACGCTTTACTCCATTTCCTATACTCCATTTCTTGACTATTATTATCATTAAATCGCATCGAAGTAATAAACGAATTCAGTTTTACCATACCTCCTGGTTTTAAAGATAATTTATGTTTCGTTTCAAAATGAACTGAAGCAAAAGCAACGTTTTTAATTATATCTGCATGCAAACCAGGTAATACGAACCTCTTTAACCCATTCTTCTCGCGATAATTTTCGATTAAATGTCCAAGGTACATAGCTAAAACAATGAATTCATAACGCATATGACCAACTCGAATGGGTATAGGAGCATCACAATCAGGAGCAATGATGTTGATGTTATGTTTTATAGCATCCTTAAATTTGACATTATAGGTTTCTTGACCGTCCGTCTCCAAGTTTTTTTCTTCTTCTTTTTTAAAAATTACCTTAGACGGTTCTACACCAAACTGTATGGCATTACTATCTTTCTTTTTTCGATTCTTGAACCGTTCTTCCTCTTTTTTACAATGTTGTTTAAAAACGTCTTTTGTAAGCACACAATCGTAATTTCCCCAAGGTCCCTCTATTATTGGAGCCAGAGTACCGCACACCAAAATTCTATCCGACTTTGCACGGTTTATTATATTATTGTTTGATTTGAGTTGAAATTCTATATTCGTGCGCATTTTATTATTTTTACTATTAAACATCGTCTTTACAGTCTTGGCTCCGATTATATTCATAGGATGAATACAGGCATTGCTACTTTCAAACTCCATGACTTTTTTATAGAAACGAGCACGCTGACGTCGTTGTGTTTTGGGTAGATCACAATTAGTACGAAAACGCATTATTCTTTCATGATTAAAAAAATGTCTGAACATCAACGCTAAATATTGATGACGCATCATGTTGGAAATATCGACTTTACAGTTATCATAAAATTGATCCAACTCTTTTTTCATTTTTTCTGTTTCATTTCCTTGATCTTCTTCCTCCATCCTCCTCATCATTGTCATAGATGTGTTTTTATTCATCATCCAACCATTTTGTAATTTTTGTTCTAACATCGAAGCTTTATTTGAGGTAGGATTCCACTTGTCTACGGCAATGACTGGTAAATTACCAACAAGAATTTCACGTGACACTTTCCGATCATCAAAACACGTCTCTGGAATCACTTCAAAATTTAATTCCAAATCATTAAAAGTAAAATTCCCATACACGAGATTCATCATCTGTTTTGTAAGTTTCACATGATGTGCACTCAAAGGAGTTAATTGTTCATCGATCAGACGTCCATAATTTAAATCTGTAATTATAGATTGCATGTTATGACCATATTCCTCGTAAAAACAGGTCGTAACAAACAAAGGAATGCCCATAGTTGGTATAATTTCTATTTGATCTTTCTCTGTCAATTCCAGTACTTTAGAATAAGCTTTCGAATACGCTTTCCATACCGGATGTTTCTCATCAATAATAGATAAGTCAAACAACGTAGCTTCTCCCGGAATCATTTTATACACTTCCCCATAATCCTGGCATGGATTAGGATCCTTAAAAAGTTGGGCATCGGCATCCCACACAAATTGAAAATAATATTTCGGTTCAAATTTCATATTATTATCAACACGTTTCGTCCACTCCTCTTCTGAACTAACTGAGTGAATAAGTGAATGAATATGAAAACGTATTCTCCCTTATTTATATAATGGAACCGTGATTACATTAATATATGTATAAGAATAAAAGTCTAAATCCTTACACGAGAACACGATACTTGACAAAATGTCTCTACATATCGGAAACAAAATCGTAAACGCAAAAATAATAAAAATCGATCAAAGTGGATTTCTAATAACGTTTCAAACAATAAATTCAGAGGGCGAAGAGGAGAAGGAGAAAGAGATGGAAGAAATACCATTACCTGCTCCACTCGTTCATCCTTTATCAATTTATACATTTTGGAATGGTAACATATTATCTATAAAATGTCCAGAGATCTTACGTAAAGCAGATTTGTATCGTTACCAACACATCTTTAAGGAACGCAAAGAAGAAGGGGAACGTGTAGCGGCTATCTGTAAAAGGGTTTTAAAAAACAAAAAAATCGAAAAGATTCGATTAGATTCCTGTCTCAAACGAGACCTAGACATATATCGAAGTGGGATTCGAAAAGCTAAATTACGTTCACAACATATCACGAAATACAAAAACATTCAGCGGCTGGCTAAACTGGTTAATGACGACATCGTATTGGAAGGTTGTTTCGAATGTTCTGAAATACTTGCAGAAAATGGAACCAAAGAAAATGAAGCGCGTCAAACCATTAGAATACTTAGTACCGGTAATCTTGCAACTTTAGAACGTACCTACGATAAATTCAAATTAGATCCCGCTGTATTATCTAAAATTGTTGAATTCGTCCAATGGTTAAAAGATTATAATCTTCCAACAATGCAGCAGTTGAACGAGAAATTCACCACTGAAGAAATCATGTCATCGTTTCTTCCAGATGAAATTTATCACTCCTCTTCTTCAAATTCTATTATTCCACAAAACGTCATTAAGTTTTATCGATCTAAACCTTACATCCTCAATAAAATTCTTGATATCAATAATTTTGATGCCGTGTGCCGCTTTGTTGCATCGCTACGTCGAACTCTAACACAACCACCCATCAAATCAAAATTAGAAGAGTCATTAATCACGCTTGGCTCTCATCATCGCGTTGGTATATTACAACCACGAAACTGGCCCGATAACGAAATCACTCAATTCTTACTACGGCTTCCAAAAAGCACTTTTGTTGTTCCATTAGGTTTGAACGAGCATGACCTATTTGGAAACGATGTTCCAACTATGATTAAAAAATCTATACCAAATCCAACTCTCGAAAGTTTACTCAACACATTAAATCTTCCACGAGAATTTTTGAAACTTATTTGTGCACTGGTAAGAGCTTTCCATGTTTCTAAAATTCATGAATTAATCACAAAATGGTACGTCGAAGGAGACTGTGAAATTGATCAAGAGACCATTCGAATCATTTTCAATACCATGGGATTAATCCAACATCAACCACGAACTGGAAAATCCTATTTCGGGACAAAAGAAGTCGCAGAAGAACTCTCGAAATTACTAAATGAAGAAAATTCTTTTAATCAAAACTTCAACTTCAAAAATCAAAATCTAAAACGAGGAGTAAGTTTACAAAAATTAATGTTACATGCAGAAACAAACCATAAAACGCTATTATTAATATCTCCAGACGAAGAAGACGAAATACACACCCTCGTTAAAAACGTCAAAGGAATCGAAACCTGGAAGGCTGCTCCACATCCATATAAAGACGATTTTTCTCCTGTCAATTTTATTAAGAATTTTATTTCCTATCTAACAAATCAAACAGGTTCAGGTCCACGTTCACGTTCACAACATATAACAAAAACATGTCTCTTCCTCAATGCATCAAAATGGAAACGCAGTTTACTATCTCGAATCATTTATTTCACCCAAATAAACCAATATAGAATTATAGGTCACATTTCAATGTAATAAAAAACACTAATATATTTTCTTTGTGTTAAATCGTTTAATCAATTATAATCAAAATGATTAATTAAAAGACGGATACAATTTACCATGAAATTCATAGCGAAGTAGAGAGAGAAAGGAAAATGAAAATATTTCTTAGAAACTAATGTCTAAAAAAGCATTTCATTCATTCATTCATTCAAAAATCATGTTGAAATATGATGGTTGTTAATAATAAAAAATATATATTTTGATAACGCATATCTGTACTCATGCTTTCTCAATACAGCACTATTTTTAGTTGTAATTATGAAAAATCTAAAAAAAGACAAAAAAAAAACAAAAGAAATCCATTAAAATCGCTCAAATCGTGAAATTCATCCTCTCTTCGCTTGATTTTAAATCCAATTTTGAAAAACCTGAAAAAAAACATAAAAAACAAAAAAAATTGTTAGAATCGCTTAAATCATGAATATTCCATTTAAGCACTAAATTCATATTCATATTCAACCATCATCGATAATAATTTTCAACCACCAAATCCATCCTCAACCATCAAATCTAAGTTTGACCATGAATTCCACGGTTGACTATCGAATCCAGGTTCGACTATTAAATCTAGGTTCAATCATTAAATCCATCCTCAACTACCAAATCTAGGTTTGACCATGAATTCCATGTTTAACAATCAAATCCATTCTCGATTATCAAATCCAACTTCGACTATCAAATCCAGGTTCGACCATCAAAATCATATTTAACACAGTATCTAGGGGCGAAAGGGGGATGGAAAAAAAGGAACGATATATTACATTGATAATGATATTCAACTATCAACCATCAAATCCATCTTCGACTATTAAATCTAGGTTCGACCATCATATTTAGGTCCGACCATCAATTCTAGGTTCAACCATCAAATTTAGGTTCAATTATCAATTCTAGGTTCAATCATCAAATTTAGGTTCGACCATCAATTTTAGGTCCGACCATCAATTCTAGGTTCGACTATCAAATCTAGGTTCAACCATCAAATCTAGGTTCGACTATCAAATCTAGGTTCAATCATCAATTCTAGGTTCAATCATCAATTCTAGGTTCGACTATCAAATCTAGGTTCAACCATCAAATCTAGGTTCAATCATCAATTCTAGGTCCGACTATCAATTCTAGGTTCGACTATCAATTCTAGGTTCGACCATCAATTCTAGGTTCGACCATGAAAACCAGCTCCGAACATCAAAACCAGCTCCCATAGTGAAAATCACTTTCAGCCATGAAAATCAGGTTCGACCATCAAAATCAGCTTCGAACTTCAAAACCAAGTCCGACCATGAAAGTCAGGTCCAATTATAAAAATCACGTTTCACCATCAAAATCAGGTTCGAACATGAAAATCGGCTCTGACCATGAAAATCATGTTTAACACGGTACTTAAGGGCGAAGAGAAGGAAGAAGGAAAGAAACGATATTTTAATTCAAACATCAAATCTAGGTTCGACCATGAAAATCAGCTCCGAATATAAAAATCGGGTCAGACCGTATAACCCAGCTCCGACCAGCAAAATCAGTTGCGATCATGAAAATCACATCCAACCGTGAAAACCATGTCCAAACATGAAAATCAGGTCCGAACGTGAAAATAGGCTCCGACTGTGAAAATCAGCTCCGACCAACAAAATCAGTTGCGATCATAAAACCCACGTCCGAACGTAAAAATCAGCTCCAAACGTAAAAAGCACATCCAAACGTGAAAATCAGCTCTGACCAGCAAAATCAGTTGCGATCATGAAACCCACGTTCGAACGTGAAAATTAGCTCCGATCATAAAAACCAGGTTCGACAATGAAAATCAACTCCGACCATGAAAACCAGATCCAAACATGAAAATCTGGTCCAATCATCAAAATCAGCTCCGACCATCAAAACCAGGTCCGAACATGAAAATCACATCCGACCAGTAGAATCACGTCCGAACGTGAAAACCACCTCCAAACATGAAAATCACATTCAAACGTCAAAATCAGGTCCAAACATCAAAATCAGCTCCCACCGTGAAAATCAGGTTCAACCGTGAAAACCACCTCCAAACATGAAAATCACATTCAAACGTCAAAATCAGGTCCAAACATCAAAAACCAGGTCTCACCGTGAAAATCAGGTCCAACCGTGAAAATCGGCTCCTATCGCGAAAATCAACTTCGACCATCAAAATCAGCTTCAAACATGAAAATCACATCCGAACGTGAAACCCAGGTTCGAGAATGAAAACCAGGTCCGACCATGAAAATCAGCTCCAACCATAAAAACCAGGTCCGACCATGAAAATCATGTTTAACACAGTACTCAAGGGCGAAGAGAAGGAAGAAGGAAAAGAAACGATATATTAATTTAAATATCAATTCTAGGTTCGACCATGAAAATCAGCTCTGAACGTGAAAATCACATCCGACCAGTAGAATCAGGTCCGAACGTGAAAACCAGGTTCGACGATGAAAATCAGCTCCGAACGTGAAAATCTGCTCTGAGTGTGAAAACCACCTCCAAACATGAAAATCACATTCAAACGTCAAAATCAGGTCCAAACATCAAAATCAGCTTCTACCGTGAAAACCAGGTCCAACCATGAAAATCAGCTGTGATCATGAAAATCAGCTCCGAACATGAAAATCACATTCAACCATGAAAATCGGCTCCAACCGTGAAAATCAGATCCAACAATGAAAATCAGCTCCGACCATGAAAATCACATCCAACAATGAAAATCAGCTCCGACCATGAAAATCATATCCAACAATGAAAAACACGCCCAACCGTGAAAATCAGCTTCGACCATCAAAATCAGCTGCGATCATGAAAACCAGCTCCGACCGTGAAACCCATGTTCGACAATGAAAATCTACTCTGAATGTGAAAACCACCTCCAAACATGAAAATCACATCCGAACGTCAAAATCAGCTTCTACCGTGAAAATCAGGTCCAACCATAAAAATCAGCTGCGATCATGAAAACCAGATCCGAACGTGAAACCCAGGTCTGAACATCAAAATCGGCTCCAACCATGAAAATCACGTCCGAACATCAAAATCGGCTCCAAACATGAAAATCACGTCCGAACATCAAAATTGGCTCTGAACGTGAAAACCAGCTTCGACCATGAAAATCGCATGCATCCCATCCATAGTCATCATCGGTTCATTCCTGAAAAAAAAGCGAAAAAAGCAAAAATCCAAAAAAAAGCAAAAATCAAAATTCATTCATTCATTCAAAAAAATTTTTTGCTCACCTGGTTTTTGGGTCCATCCTGAAAATTCGGGTCCAGCCTGAAAAAAACAAAAAAAAGCAAAAATCAAAATTCATTCGTTCATTCAAAAATTTTTTTGCTCACCTGATTTTTGGGTCCATCCTGAAAAATCGGATCCATCCTGAAAATTCGGGTCCATCCTGAAAAATCGGATCCATCCTGAAAAAAAAAATTTTCAAAAATCAAAAATTTTTCAAAAAAAATTTTTTTTCAAAAATCAAAATTTTCAAAAAAAAATTTTTTCAAAAATCAAAATTTTTCAAAAAAAATTTTTTTTCAAAAATCAAAATTTTTCAAAAATCAAAATTTTTTACAAAAAAAAATTTTTTACTCACCTGATTTTTGAGCCATTCCTTAATAACGACAGGAAAAATTTTGATTCTTCTTCCTACCTGGCGCAGGTTTGCCTTTTGGAGAGCTCCTTCTTCTTCGTCCGAATGAATGAAATGAGTAAATGCAGCCCCTTTTATAACCTCGGATCGACATTAACGACAAAAAATTAAGGAAAAAAAGTTTATAATTTTCCCAAAACGGTGCGAACGCTACGGACGCTTCGAACGCTTCGAACGCTCCGCTCGAATGTGAAAAATTTTACATAAACTTTTTTTTCTTAATTTAATGGTGAACCGAGGTTATAAAAGGAGGACACCATCGCCGGCGCGGCCTTTTTTTTTTTTTTTTTTTTTTTTTTTTTTTTTTTTTTTTTTTTTTTTTTTTTTTTTTATTTTTTGGGGGGTGGGGGTAATATGTTGGGGGTGGGGGGGGTGTTGGGTTGG
>JAPEIX020137839.1:0-16266 GCA_026122405.2 Zoanthus sansibaricus
CAAATAGACCTCTAGTAGAGTAGCCAATCAGAATGCAGGATGCGTGTTAGACCGTTAGTAGGTTTATACTAAAATGCAATAGACTATTTTCGAAATTGCAGTTGCTGCTCACCACAATGACAGCTTAGTCAGTATGTACAGTCTTGGAGTCAGTATGAAGTTTAACATTCCTTAATATCAATAGAATTTTACACTACTTAAAACTGTGTGTATTGTTGGACGAGTGACGTGTCACTCTCTTGCAAGTATTTTTGAATATAAAATTACAACAACAGAACGAGGCTAAGACTGTATCAAATGAATCCTCATTCATTTACATTAGCAGCAAATGGGAATTCAAAACTGTTGGTCTATTTGTTGTTTGTTATCAAGTTATCGAATTCTGATCTATAGCCTCTGTTTCAGCATGTTGGCCGAAAAACTTAACATGTCTCCAGACGAAGCCGAAAGATGGATTGTAAATTTGATTAGAAATGCAAGATTGGATGCAAAAATAGACTCGAAGCTGGTATGTTAACCTGCATTGCTTTGTATTCTGCAGTAAGTGGTACGATACGTCAAAAGTAATTGCATTTAGATTATAATTTGTATAACTTATATATAGGGTTGAAATGAACAAAGATAAATTATTATGATTTCAATTTCAAACTTGAAGTTTCTCAAGCGAACAAACTAATTAAGAGTCAGGTCTCTTTACGTGCTGATTCGAAGAACTTAGCGCTGTTATAGAATCTTAAAAGTGCTTGGTTACAAATCCAAAAAAACTATTTTTACAATTTGTTGGGCAGTATTGGGTAGATCTTAATTGCAGAGCAATTATATAACTCTTTTTAAAACCGAACGAGAAGCTTGGCCAAGTATGATTATAAGACAAGAATTATGATAAAAAAATCGCCTATTGTAAATGAATAAGTAGAACACAATGTTTAGTGCCGCGTATTAAATTGGTTATACTGTAGTAACCGTTTAACTGAAGTCTTAAACGTTGTCGTTATGCAGGGTCACGTGGTTATGGGTGTCCAGGCCCCTTCAGTGTACCAGCAAGTAATCGAGAAAACTAAAGGTCTCTTGTTTCGTAGTCAGCTGTTGGCTGCAAACATCGACAAAAAGCTTCAGTCAGACAAAGGCGGCTATGACGGATATGGGGTAAATAGTTTTATGATATGCAACCATGTTGGACAGAATCAAAAGTATATATTTATATTTGTGCATTTCTCATTTTGTCCTATTTTATAGACTATTTTCACAGTATTAGTATTTGTTTTCTCCATGTAAATTTGCCCATTAGCCCTCATTCACAAGCTTTAAATTCAAAATAATATATTATCGAAAACGAGGTTTGGCGGCAAATTTGAATGGAGACAAAAGAATATAAATTTAAATCGTGAAAACGACAGTTGAAATTCATGTGATCCAATAGATATATTTTTTCTTTGTTTTTGTTAAAATTCATTTTTTCAAAAAACAAAACAAACCGCGTTTCCCTGACTTCATAGCATAGTGGTCATGTTGCCATATCCCCAACAATAATTGGGTCATACAAAATATACTTGTTTAGCATCCTGCAACCAAAACTTTTTAGGGTAGTTCGATAGTTTTTTTGTCATAGTTGAACGAACAATTTAAAAGGATAATCCAACAAGCAAGAGGCATGCCAATTAGGTTTCTTCGTACAGTAGTTCCGATCAAAACTGAGCCATTTAACCTACTCGTGCAGTGAAGAAGTGCTTCCGCTCAAATTTTAAGAGCAAGGTTTAAATCAGTTTTTGCTTTTTTCATAAATAGTATGTAAAAAGTTATTTATGAAAGGTAAAAACGTATTAAGAAACTATTTACAATTTTAAAAAATGAACATTTTCGAGCATTAGCTCATCTTCAGGTTAAAATGCGCAACTGTTGAAAGTCTTTCTCGTCGGGCGGACGATCGTACGGGGAGCCTCGACAAGTCTATTTTTTTGTATGGCTTTATTTATTTTTGTATGTTTTCCATAACCAACATTGTTCAGGAACTCTCTATACTGCATAGATTACAATACTTTTAACGACTTAATCCTTTGTTTCAGACGTCATGGGGTCCATCGTATGATGTGGGATATAAGAAGCTCTAAGATGTTACTACATTTATTTTCCAAGAAAGCAGCAGTTTATTATAACTGCTACAAGATGAGGCATCTGAAGGTATTAAAAGAACAGAGCACGTACACGGAATTGGGTTAATTTGTATAAGCACACGTGTAGTCAGGCTCAGGATTTTTAAAAATATTTTTTCCAACCCAAATAGAGAGCGACCAAACAAGTGTGTTAATTGCGACTCCAAAATGCTTCGTTCTTTAACCGTTTTCGGAAGAAAGAAAAAATGGGAGACAACCTTTACAGTGCTTAATAAAGAGAATTGTTCAACAGCTAAGTTGTTGATTGCGACGAGGTGGAGGGGGTTCCAGAGGTTCCGAATCCCCCCCCCCCCTCCCTCTCACAACTTGATCTTTCACTGTGTTAAATATTAGAGCGACCTCATGCACTGCGATTGATATTGCTGATCAAACAGCTTTTGGTGATTTGGTACCCCTCTTCCCCATTCCTCCCTCTTTAAAATGCTGGCTACTCCTTTTTCCCGTTCCTCCTTCAAAATGCTGGCTACTTCTCTTCCCCACTCCTCTTTAAAATGCTGGCTACTCCTCTTCCCCATTCCTCCCTCGTTAAAATTCTGGCTACTCCTCTTCCCCATTCCTCCCTCGTCAAAATGCTGGCTACTCATCTTCCCCATTCCCCCCTCGCTAAAATGCTGGCTACTCCTCTTCCCCATTCCTCCCTCTTTAAAATGCTGGCTACTCCTCTTCCCCATTCCTCCCTCTTTAAAATGCTTGCTACTCCTTTTTCCCGTTCCTCCTTCAAAATGCTGGTTACTTCTCTTCCCCATTCCTCTTCAAAATGCTGGCTACTCCTCTTCCCCATTCCTCCCTCGTTAAAATTGTGGCTACTCCTCCTCCCCATTCCTCTTCAAAATGCACATGCTGGCTACTCCTTTTTAGAAAGCTCAAGCCATGTACTATACTTCCGACTCGTATGTGGTCTGTTTTAGAAGTCAACTTTTTAATTATTGCGTGAATCTCATTTATCTAGCTCCTGAAGTTCTAATTTAAATCCTACATCGTATCTCCCATCTATATTTCACATTTAGATAAAAACATTTTAGCTAAAATCCTACCATCTTAGACCAATGCAAAACATCCTACCAGTTTTCGACCAATGCAACTATCATCCTAACTTTTTCAGAACAATGCAACCAGCATTCTATCTTCTGACCAATGCATCTTGCATTCTACCATCTTCAGACAATCAGTTCAGCTAGCATCCTACCATCTTTCGACCAGTAGAATTAGCTTAGTACTATTTTTTGAGCCATGCAACTGGCATTCTATTTCAAGGGTTCCACGGGGCATCAGTTATTATGAATCTCTTTGCAAATTTCAGGCCTTAAAAAGGTTGTTCCTACCCTGGGTACCAGAGGTCGGAGAGGGGTTGGGGACCTCTCGGACCTCTGGTATCCAGGGTAGGTTGTTCCCTGAAGTCTTAAAAATCATTAAATTTCAAAAAATGAAAATTAGGTGCTCAATAGCAGTCGCCTATCTATATATTCAAAATTAGGATGTTCACTGAGTTTTGTGCTACTCAATGTTGTTTGTTTATCCTGTCAGCTGACCGTGCAAGTCAGTGGAAGAAGTTGGGTACTATTTTCAAGCTACGTGACTTCAACGGAGGTCTCGCGGCAGCTGAGCGACGATTACCATTTTGTGATGTGCTTTAGTGAACCATTTGTAATTCAATATTGACAGTTTTATTTTATTGTTCTGGTGTTGTTAATTGATCCTTTTTTTCGATAAATTATGTGAACAATCGACTTGTAATAGGGAAATGGGTGTTCAGTGAAGTGCGACAGCAAAACGTTAAGTTTAAGCCGTGACTGAATAACATTCCAATGCTACCAAAAATAATATTAGAGAAAATGTCGAATTCTAAAATGTACTTAGAATCTCCGAATCAAGCATTATTTCTATATTTGGTAAACAGAAATTGGATTTCAATAATTGCTTAAAAAACTCTCGGGTACAGCGACAGGACGTAGTATGACAAATTCATTTTAATACATTCTGCAAAGGCGTGACTAGTATAAAGGATTTTTTAAACAGGAAAGTATCAACGCTTGCCAAGAAATTTGTTCTCACGACCAAGAGATCGACAGTCAAGGCTTCAAACATGAACAAAACTTCATTGTCTTGATATAACAGCTAGGCCAACGAAAGTTAACGATAGAAAATATTTTGGTAGCATTGTTTTGGCATAATTTCATTTACATAATTTAGGTAACAACAGTGTTACCAGACTCGACAAAAAACAGTATAAAACCTAACATATATGTACATCGTTACGTTGACAATGACAGGCAATCCCGCCAGCAAAAACATTCCTAAGAAATATTTGCTATACTTACCTGATAAGTGTTGTCAAAACTGTCATACATAAACCTTGTTATTAGCGAGGTCTTCCCCACTATAGAATCAATAATCTCGGTTTAGAAAATTACAAACTTGACAAGAACAACACCGATCAGAATTAATTACTAGTGTCATCGGGCATGAATGACGAGGAAGCCGTGAAACAACACCTACCGCTTTGCTCGCCAAGAAAAACCAATTTGAACTTTCTTAACGGATTGCCGAAGTCCGAAGACATTTTTATAGAATGTTTTGCATCTACAGCATAAGATCAGGTGCTAAACTTGACACAGCTAATGCTGCACACCGGCAAAACTGCAATTCTTATAAATTTCGAAGCCACGTCGAAATCTACAACGGCATCTGCGCTTGCGTATTTGGTAACTAGCTTCTTCATATGACGTCATAACATAGCACAACAACTCCATGATTGCAGGCTCAGTCACAACATGGCGGCAGTTTTGAAGTTGTAAACTTGTAATACACAAATCCAGTAAGTAGACTAAAACTAGGGAAAGTGTCCGGGTAAAAATTCCGTATTGGGGCGTACTAATGTTTAATCACATTTTACTAAACTTTACCCAGACCCTAACAGCCTTCTATAGTTGTACGCGATGAAACTACATGCATAGTTAAGTACGCCCCAGTATGGAAATTGGGATAATACTTTTTATTGATTATGTTCAATTAACCCTTACCCAAACCCTAAATTCTACAGTTTCCGGCCGGACCAGCACTCAGGGTCTTAAAGTAATTGAGGAGAAATTGCTGCCTTTGCTCTAATATCTGCAAATGGTTAGACTTTCACGTCTTCTCGGATAAGGACGTTAAATCGTAGGCCCTCTGTGTTTATGTGAGTGTCTGTCATGTGAAAGGTCTCCGTCCACCTTAGAGTGGTAAGGATGGCGGCCCCAATTAGTAGGCCTCTGGCCAGCTACAAGACTTGACACCTAAATAAAGTCTTTATTATTATTATTAAATATTATTACAATGATATACGCAATGAAACTGCATGCATAAAATAGTTATACCCTCAAAAGAAAGTAATTGCATATAATTATCTCTTAAGTGTTATCTGAGTGACATTTGGATCAAATGATGGAAATGACGGAAGCTCTAATGTACACTGATGACAGTATATGCATCAAGTACACTGATGGCTCAACTCTTCAGCTTTCGCCATGTGGCTCGGTGTTCTCCTATCAAGGAATAACTGAAAGACCAGATGTAATTCAACTCACAAGGTTTGCAATAAGTGTTTACAAGGAAAAGGTTTGTCATGCTGTCTTACTAAGAAATCAATTTGCATGTCGACCATACCTTTGTAAGGAAGTCGTTCTTCAAAAACAGTTAATGGTAAGTGTATATTATTTCTTATACCATCAATAATGTTAGATTAAAAAATAAAATAATGCAGTTGTAGATGCAGTATCTCATATTAAATGAATTGAAAATATTGGTTCATTTTTAAAAATATGTATACTGGAACATTAAAGCCTGGTTTTTATATAATCCTTCGATCTCATCAGTCTCGCCGATTGTATGAAATAGTGCACGTGAGATTGATGCGATTCGTGCAATTCACACAATGGCATTGATCTCCTGGATAGAATAGTGTTTAGGTGCATATGCAAGGGGGTACATTGGGTGCACATGCACCCCTTTCCCCCCCCCCCCCCCCACCTGATAAAAAGGTCTGCTCAGTTAGATCAGATACGGCAAGATGAGAACAATCAAAAAGGGATGAAATAAAAGACAGCCGTTCAGGTTGGAACTACAAATTATATAGTAGATATTTTTTGATTTTTTCATGTTTTCTTATCTAATATTGTAGTTTCTAAAAAATAAATATTAGATAAATCAGCAGAATCAAATCAAGTGTTTCAAAACGATTTTGAAGTCATCACATGCATTCACAGATGTTACTGCCATTTTTAGTGTCAAGTTTCATAAGCACTCGCATTTTACAGGTCCACTCAAGCTTAAAGTGCACTTCCCCGCAGGAAAAGCTGCGTACGCACCTGGTGTTATATCTGCATGATCAGATAGATATACAATACTTAAGTCACAGAGGTTAGAGTAACCTATTAAAAATATTTCCAACAAAGACAAAGAAAGGCAAAAGCTTAGAAATTATAATTTGTAGTTATACTTTGATATATATATTTCCAGTTACATTTATTTACTAGTTATTTTGTGATATGTTTACTCATAAAAGGTTATCTGGAAAAAAACCTAGAAATACTTGATTGCTCAATGGATTGAAATTTCATTTTCTGATTAATGTCAAGGTTTGTGGTTGAAAATCACAGGTGGCCTACACTTGTACTCTGTAATATCAGTAAAAAAATTGTACTAAAGGTAAATCAAAGTTGCTGAAACATAATTTTTATTATCATATTTAGCTTTCTCATTCTTGTTTAAAATAATTTTAATAAAGTGTAAACCTACAGTTAGTATCTACTTTGATCTGGTTTTCTGCATCTAACTTACCTAACTTGCTGGGTAGTGGGAGATTGTAAATATTTATCTTAACAGTCATACTTCCAAATTATTCAAAGTAAATCAAAATAAATACATTTTGTTGTAAATTTACAGATTTCGTATGAGACAGTGGAGAAGTGTGTATGGCCACTTAATGAGAATTTGAAAGATTTTGTTCAAAAGTTATCAGGTGATGCAGCAGTGCAGGTGCAGTCTGTTGATGGATTTGCAGTGTTGGTGCTGATGGCCCACAAACAAACATTTGTTGTCAGCTTTTTAGCAGAGGTAAATAATGGCTCATAGTTTTAAACACCACATATCTGCCAGATACCAGTGAAATAAAATTAATTCAGATCTCATGTAAACTTATATTCAACCACTTTTTGCAGCCCAGCCTGAGCTTGTTCTTAAATTGTTCTTAAGTTACCCCTCAATTTTTTTTCAGTAGCATTTTTAAATAAAGTAGAAAAATCATTAATTGGATACTAAAAACTGAGAGATAGAACTTGATAGGAATTAAATGATGCTATATATGTAATACTTTTTTCGATATATAGCACCTCTGTCCATTGATGCATATAAAAAAATACAGTATTTTTTGTTAGATTATTAGTGCTCTTTTAAGACTTCAGAGGACTTGTCCCCCCCTGAAAAAAACCTAGCTACAACCGTGGTTGATGTCAAGGGACTGTTATTCCATGATGCTCATTTTTCATTTGATGGTAGTGTCAAGATTTGCTTTTTGACTTTAGGTTCCACAGGGAGTGACACCTTCACAGAGGAAGCAAACATCACCATCAACATCTGGACAGAAAAACCTCTACACTTGGGTTAAACAGGTTCATTCCGTGAAACATTCCCCTGAATGCTGGAGATACCCTCTGGAGTTAACACTGTCTTATAATAAAAATAATTCAGTTGTGTCAAATTCTGCTGACATAAACCATGTCACTAAATTGCAGCTACCTTTGCCCCTCAACTGCAGGAATGTTCATCTTCATAGCTGGAAGGCTCAGGTATTGTTTTTGAAATTTGCAAGCTTTTTTTACACAGTTACCTGTTACCTGTCCTCCAGGTGCCTCATGGCACATAGGACCTTCATGGAACCTTTCCATTTCTCCCCATCTGCCGCTGTAACCTGCACCTCTTCTTATGAGCCGCAGCCTCCATCTTTCCTCTATTTCTCTACCATTCTCCTCCATGTTGTCTTTGGTCTTCATCTTCATCTTCTCCCCTCAGGCGTCCATGTTAAAGCACAGTGAATCATCTTTAACTAGTAATAGTTTTGTATTTTGATAAATAACAGCATAAATATCATTCTGTTTATATAATTTTAGGTAATAAATAAGGAATGTAATAAAGAAATCTATTGGCAACCAAACCTCAAAATGTTGTGGAGAAATGGCACCACTTACAGGTACTGTAAATAATGAATTTGAGGCTGAAATAACCTGGGTCTTGTGTACGGTATTTTGTCATGCTCATATTTTGTTGTCTTTTTCATCAGCATCATCATCATCACTATTTTAAATTGCTAACATGTATCATTGCCATTATCAATTATCATTATCAGTCATTGTTAGCAATAATCATCAACAGAGCGTAGTCAGGATTTTTGAGAGGGGGGTTCCAACATGGGATAAAGATAAAAAGTCTTACTAATTACCAAGATCTTGGAAATACCCAAAATGCGCAAAAAGATTATGTAATTACTAATTGCTTTTTCGCATGGCAAGCATAGAACAAAATGAACAATTGTTGGGATAAGATCGCTAATAATAGGAGAACAAAAATTAAGAAGGAGGATTCCTGGGCATGAGAGGGATGGGGGGAGGCTTCTGGAACCTCCCCCAAGCTATGCCCCTCATCAATCATCATTTTCCTAGATGGGAAAATACAGACGTTAAACGAAAATAATGATGGTGGTGATGATGATCAATCATCATACATGTGCATTGAAGCGATGATATTGTGAATGAATAATAAGTTTGGCATGTATTTCACTCTTATTAGGGTTTACCGAGACAAGCTGTGTGGAATAGAAGTCATGGTCAAAGATGGTTCATTCATATGCTCCCAAGGATCCTCAGGAAAATTCTTCACACACTTCTTCGTTAGCTCAGATGCACAGGTGAATATCACAACTATATAAGAACCCCCAGACAACCAAAGGACTTTATTTATAATTCCAGTACATCAGTTTGAAAAACCGAGACATCTGTGGATACGCGATCATTGTAAATAACATAGCCGATACGAATTTCTGAGAAGCATTGCTGAGATTGAGTAGGCAATAAATCTTTAATCTTCAACAGAAAAAAAATTGCTGTCAATATTTTTAATTTCAAAGGCATTATCAGCGGCAATTGCCTTTTGTCGTCGAAAATTTAGAGGGCTGCACACTATCTTCACAATTTTTCTTGAAATTGAGGCATTGTCTGTAAATAAAACACTACCACAGATTAATTGGGCAGGTGTGAAGACTTCTGCCTTCCTACTACAAGGTCCCCAGTTTGATCTCGGCTCTGTTGAGAGTTGAATATTTGTGCTAAACCAGCTTTCTATCCTTCCGGAGTAGGTTAATGAGAACCAGTGTCTGCTGAGAGCTAACCTGCGATGGATTAGTGTCCCAGGAATCACATACTCTCTTCCGCTTGACGCTACAGAAACCAAAGAAAAGTGTCGATTCCATGAGACCAATTGGCTCGTAAGGAATTTAGCCTGTACACAGGTACTGATCAGGAGGATTTTAGGAGCATTCAAATGCTTCACGATAATGATGACCTAATTTCTACCGTTTCCTTTCATCTATTACTGGGTATGTGATGGGCCCACCGGATGTCCTATACTGAAACTTGGAATCTGTTTGGTCTTCCTTTCTGCAATTAATGTCAAATTGTCTATAGATTTCACTACTATTTTGAAAATTTCCTCTCTTACGTTAACAAGAAAACAACTCCTTTCACCGCCACCCCCATAATGCTAGATGAATGTCAATTGACTTTAGCCAATTAATTTTACTATGTAACCTCTTTTGACATCCGTTGAATACTTATCTCTGTTACACGTCTTGCAGGTTTCATTCCTTTGGTATTTATATTCTTTCTATACGTCTTTTTATGCTTAGGTTGAAGAAAGAGTTTACTCATCGACTAAGCCCCCACCCAAAAAACCTGGCCAGACATTTTCTTTAGCACAAGTCGTGATCACTGCTGGAAGGTAACAGGTCTTGGCATGCACAAACTAACTGAAAGTCAATTAAAATATCATCTGATTTTATTTTCAAAATGTTGTCAAAATAAAGAGCTGTAATAATTAATACAGCAAATAAATAATAGCAAGAGAGGATGAAGGGTAAGAGAGTGAATCCTCCATATAGGTCTTATTCCTAGGGTTATCCATATCTGATGATTACCAAGAGAGGATGAAGGGTAAGACAGTGAACCCTCCATATAGATCTTATTCCAAGCGTTATCCATTTTAAGATATTTTAGACATTATTTAGCGAGTAACCTCGGTACCATGTCTAAAAATAACTTGATAGGATTACCCTACGAATAAGGCTTTTATGGAAGGTTCATTCTTTTCCTTAAACTCTCTTGATGAAATATATCCCTCCAGCTCTACCAATGGAAATTCAATATTTTGAACATCGTATTAAATTTTTTTTATAAACTTCATTCTTTTTTTCATAAGAATATTGTTTTTCGGACCGAAGCTAGATATTCTTATGTTTGGCCGATTTTTGGCTGAAAATATTCTTAGAAATATTCTTAGTTTCAGGAATATCGGTGACATGGAATTTCCGTTTTTAAAATACTAGGATATCGAAGAGCTTCAAAGGTGATAGATCTGTAAATCACTGCGCCATTTGCGGTTAGAGTGCAATTGCAGTACATGTAATCAGTAATGTTTCTTTTTCTAAACTTGCGAAATTATATTCTTAATTTTAACAAAATCTAATCCTAAGCGTTATTCTTAAAAAAAAATTTAATTCTAAAAATATTCTAAAAAATAGTCTTAAAATTTGGCCAGTTTCAGCCTAAATATTCTTAAAAAGTTTATTCTTATAAAAAAGAGTGTGTAAAAGCGCTGTCCATATATGGTACATATAAATATGACTTTTAAAATCATAGATGCCAAGATGTCAGCAATCTAAAATTTTATTGCTTTTTTTAGAAGATGATGTGTTTTTGGAGAAAACGAAAGCTATAATTAACTTTGTTATTATCCTCAATAAGATCAATACCGATTCTATATGCGTCTTATGTGATATAGGTGATATATCATTGTATGCCCTCTTCGTCAGTTGATATAAGCTCTGGACGTGCTGTTGTTGAGCCGAAATTAACTTTTGATGTGGGCCTTTAAAAAATATAAATTGCCGTTACATAACCAAAACTATTGCGTTTTATTCATTTCCTCGACAATTTCCTCTGAAGTTGGCTCATTAAAGTTGAATTCTTAGGCCTCATCGCTATACAATTTAAACTCTTATTATCCTGTAAAGTTCCCACGGTACTTATATTTTTTACAGCTAATTCCAATGGTCAGGTATGGGTAAAAGTTTTGAGAATTTCACCAACACTTACGCAGTATGTAAACACTTACCGCGCGTATTATCAGTTATCCTCGAGGAAGAGCTTACATACAAGTACATACTTTCCTCTTGAAGATAACCGACCCAATACAAAGAAATGCTTCCAAAATTTGCAGTTACGACTCGCTCCACCCCTTTTGTTTATATTCCTTGTTCCCGCAAGGTCCGGTATAAATAATTTGTTATCATTACTAATTACAATCGCATGTGACTTAAAATCGTACGTTGTTTAACATTCAAATGAATGTATATGATATCTTTGCAATGACAATTTTTTTATGTCGCATTAAATGGCTGAAATTTAATTCAACTGCTTATGCCCCCGGCACACGCTTTTTTTTATAAGAACCAGTAAATTTTGCATATGCCGAAGCTCAATTGTCGTTAATTTTTTGGCTGTTTCAGCCTCAATTTGTTCTTAATTTGTTCTTATTTCTGTGAGAAGTTTGATTGAAAAATAGTGCTAATCGTCTGACGAGCTTTTAGTATTACATGAATATGTGTATCATTTGGGACAATAGTAGATATACTAAATGTGAAATGTTGCTTCTGTGTTTTTACTGTGCACATTTCGAACGTAAATTACAAGAGTCAGGAAATTTTCAACTAAAAATATTTTCACTTTTTTTCAACCTCAGCCTGAACTTGTTCTTAAATTGTTCTAAGATTTCGGCCAATCCGAGCCTCATTGTTCTCATAAAGTTGTACTTATAAAAAAAAGTGTGTGGCAGTCAATAAATTACAAAATTAAGTTATAAATTCCGATCAGTCAAAGTTATAATATCTTGCTGTTTGTTTATTCTTAATTTCATTGTTGCTGTGCAGAAGAAGACATGAAATAATGCCAATATTGCTTTTCTTTTTCAAAACATGAGCTAACATAATCAATTAATTCTGACACGTTCATCCAAAATTGCTAAGATTTTTTTTTATAATAAAAAACATAGTCGACAAAATAAATCAATTGACCTTTTAATATAGCTTTTGGTCAGCTGGTTTTAAACATAGAGAGAGTGACGCCAAACATTTTTGATCTTCAAAACAAATAATATGAATATTGGAATGACGAATCATTTCTACTCTTCAGTTAAGACAAACAAAATGGTCACTTTATAAAGTTAAAATGAATAACACCAATCATTTCTACTCTTCAAGACAAACAAAATGAATGGTCACTTTATAGGGCTTTATCAACTGGTTCAAAAACTAACGCTAGATTAAGGTCAATATAGAACACAAATCATCTCTACGTTTCAACACCTACTAAACGGTCACTTTACAGGGTTTTATCAAAAAGGTTGAAAAGTTAGAAGGAATATCATAACACCAATCACTTCTACTCTTAAAGACGGGATAAAGTGAAGAGCAGAGTCACTTTACAGTCGATAGAAAGTTTGATCATTCTTGTTTTTTGTTTAGTACTAATCTGTTTCCAGCAGGAAAAATAGAGTTAAAACAATGTGTAAACAACAATATCCGATTGTGATCTCGTAGCTTAGATAAAGGATTAGATGATCATTTGCCATACGATATACACTTTCTTTCCTGTATTGAATCGCTATTTCAAAACAAATATATGTTTGGAAGAAGGTCGGCATTTGGCCAAAGATTTTTAAACAGTTCCTCGGATGTGGTTGTGGACTTGTTTTTTTTTTCACTAAAATAAAAGCTCAAAAATTTAAACTATTTCACGAAGGAAGAGCTGGGGAGTGAGGCCCCCATTCCCCCCCTAATTTCTTGCTCGAAAAAATAAGAATGGTTTAATATATCACGTTTTAAAACTTTAGTGCATTTTTAATGTTTCAGCAGCAATAATGCCAAAATTTGGCCAGGGAACCTCCAAGTACAATCACTCGCACCTTTGGCGCTCGAGCGCTTCTGCCCTTCCCCCACCCCCATCTTTCCAGGTACCGCAGGTCCGGTAGTTTTGAATGATACTAAATTTCAGTTTAAAAAAGTGAACTTTCAAAAGTTTCAATATAATCCCGTTATCTAATTTCTTTAATGAGAGTTAGTTCCAAGCCAAGAACCGAACTAAAATAAATCTGCAATTAATATAATAAAATTGTTAAACGGTCTTCACTATAGCTAGCTATATCGTCTCCCAGGCGACAAATAGAAAACATAATATGGGACGCTTTTCAACTGTATTTTTGCCTTAATACTATAAATGCAGCTAGCATTGGCAGTTTCTTTAAACCTATTTGAGTTGAGGACGCCAAAAGTAAGCTCAGAGAGTAAGGGAGATATATGTGCATGAACTCGTCTTGTCTACGATCTCAATTTATAGGTTTGTGAAACGCTTTCTTCCAAGCTTTATGTAAAGTATACGTTTCATTTCATAGAAACTATTTGTTTTAGTCATTTTGTTTTTTATTAAAAAGTAGCTGAAGTGTCTTCGGGGATCCCGGAGTAATTAAAAAAATTACTCGTGATTAGAAAACCAATTGCTGAAATATCTATGCAGTTGCTTTAAATTGCACCTGAAGACTGCATGCATTGTCGAATCATAACGTCAAACTTCACAAATCCTACAAAGGTTACAGAGACGTTCAAAACATTTCAATCTAAAACAGTTAAAACTATGCCGTGCAAACTTTCTAACAACTTCCTTCTTTTATACACCGTAATACTTCTTCTGCTTGCCGTAATGAGCAATAACTTCGCTTAGTGCTACATTTATATCGCTATCGCTTTGCTGTATAATTCATCATAAACCTTTTTTGCCTAATTGTATTGCTGATTGTATGAAGCTGAATTACTTCTATAATACATGAAAGAACTAGAGTTTAACTAAAAAACCTCACAGTTCATTTAGGCTCTAGGCATTTCTTAATATCAAAAATATATATCAGGATAAATTATAAATTATAAAGATTTAAACAAGAACAAAAATATGAGTATATTAACCAATGTATACTTGTATCAGTATATATAAATTGAAATGCTGAAAAATAAAAGTATACGAGGAGTATGAGTATTTTCAAAAGCCCTATTTCTAATTTTTTTCAGATTGTGTCGAGTTCTTTAAACAGCTAGTTTGTTTATAATAACGCAAACACTTAACGAGTGAAAACTAAACTAAACCCGGTGAAAACTAATCTTTCAACAACCTTTAAAACCAAAAAATTCAAGTAAACCAAAAAGTAAACTTGCTAGAGAACAATTTTAAATTAAATTATATTTAAGTTTCAACAAAGCTGTTTTTCAGTCAACACCTACACGATTGATCTTTAGCGCTTATTTCATCGATAAACAGTTTTTGAATTACTAAATAGAAGCCTTTTGTCTTAGCAAGATACCCCTCTGTCAGTTGGTCATTTATAACGAGAAGTGGATTGTTGGCGATTTTAATTCCCAACTAAAACATGTAAAAAATTCATAAAGCAAGCAAATTACACTCAAAAAACCAACAAAACAATCTTTTGATTCTTTAGTTTAACTATGAAGTGTGAACTAGGTCCTTGTGGCAGCTATAAAAAACGTAAAGAAATGTTGTTTTAGACTTGGATATAGTTTTAAAAACATTTCTATAACGTCGATTAGTCAATAAAGCAGAGTTTAGGTTTGTTATTTTTCTATAGTGGACACTCAATTATTTCCGTTTTAGCTTCCAGCAGTTGCTGTGATAGTTCCAGCTACTACACTTAATCTTACTTTTTCTTAAGCAATTTGAGGCTCAAAATGGTCTTATTTTGTTCTTATATGCCATATATGCCAAACTACGTAATTTCAATACATTTAATTTAGTGACAGTACAAAATTTGAAGGAAATAAGACAATATATGCATATTGTACATACAGCAAAGTATTTGTTATAGTTGGAGTTTGTTACTGGGTATTAAGATAAGTAATTGCTTCCTGCGTTTCACAATTGTTAAATATTTTTCCTTAACATTTTTATTTCAGCTTCAGATTATTCATAATTTGTTTTATTTTTCAGGCGATTTGAGCCTCACTGTTCTTTATTAAGTATAGCTTAACAAAGTAAACTAACACGTTAGCTTTAAGTTCAATCGCTCTGGCTTTATTTTTTAACAGTTGAACTTTACAAGGAATCTTTAATCTCTATATACACTCCATAGAACGGCTGTGCAGTAAAATATAACATAGTATCGAGTTTATATATCTACAATTGTCACTTGACGTTCCAGTCGTCTGCTTGAAATGTCTTTGTCCACAAAGTTTTTTTGTCAACAATTGAGATTAATTCTCATTTATAAACAAACTGTAGAAATTCACCGCGCCCTCGTGCAATCTCTCTTCTTCCACAATTTGTTATCAACAATTATACAATATTTCTTTATCGATAGCTACAAATGTACTCATAACAGAATATTAACCGCGAAGTTAGTTTCGATATTCGAAGATAAAATTATTATCTCCTCCACCAAATAAACACCTCTAATATAACCACTTGTTATCATCTCAATTATTTTCCAACTCCCAGTGCTTATTAAGACCCTGCCCTCTGCTTATTATTTTTTGTCAACTGTTGTGTAACTTTTACAAAAATTCAGTATGCTGAGATGAGAAAGTGTCCACATAGTTTATTTTAGACGTTTTTTATTCTTTTATAGGTTATATTTTTCTGTAGTTTCCCAAAAGAGTACCAACGTTTTTTTAAATTTTGTTATATACATCGTTATATACTTTTCTTTTTAGTTTCAGAAGGTGATTATACTGTAT
>JAPEIX020138329.1:0-16259 GCA_026122405.2 Zoanthus sansibaricus
TTTCAGCCTCAAGTTGTTCTTATTCTGTGAGCGGTTTGAAATGATGGAAACTATCGGTGCTTCTCTGTTTTTATGCTTTGCACATTGCAAAAGTAAATTACAAGATTCAATAAAGTTTCAACTAAAAGCCTAGCTAGGAACATTTTCTTATTTCTCAGTCTGTGGCTAGTTGGCTACCGTTAGTGTCGAGCCCTGACTATACAGTACAACACAAACCTCAAGTCTTTGATATTACATTTCCTATATTCTTGTTGAATTTTTTGTTAAATCAAATCCAGTTGACAATTTCTGCTAGCTTTTTATTTATCTGTCCAAACTCGAAAAAACAGCTCTCTGCTTGCTTGCTTGAAAAAAAAATACTCAATTTATATTCTTAAGCTTGTAACAAGTAAACCAACAAACCATTCAGCAACACACTTCCACCAGAAATGCTCCCACTGTGATACTCACAAGATGCAAAAAATAGCTCATGTGAGTCAGCACACTTTTAATCAGGAATCTGGCGAAACATTTTACATTTAATTTTAAAAACCTTTTGGTTGACCAGCAACAAAAGGGTATGTGATGCCAGTGACATTGCAAAATACCAACAAAGTCAATTTGGGTAACTATACTTATCCGTTTTAGTTTTTACCAAGTTTTAACTAACAAATTAACGTAGTTTGACGATACACTAAGCTGTTTTATATTTCAATACAGTACTTACTTCTTCTGATGCCTTTCTTTCACCCTCGTTAGCCTTTTCTAATTCCTGTTCTGCTTTTTGGAGCTTTTTCTTAGTTTCAGGCAAATCTTTTTCTAAAGTCTTTAGCTCACTAACAAATGAAGAACAAGCAGCAGTTATTTTTAAATGATCTACTCAGTTTATTGATAGAACAGCCATAATAAACTAAACTATAGTGCTGCATAGCTGAATAATAATAGGGGATAAACATTGCTGCTAAAACAGTATATCTTGTACTACAGAACATATATCGAGGAACGGCACAATCTTTTTCTCCTCTAGATATAACAGAATAGGGTAAATCTGGAATATCACATACTGTAACACGGTCACAGACAATAACAAGAAGTGTAATAAAGTATTGTTAATATACCTTTCCCTTTCTTTTGCCTTTTTCACAGCTTTCTCCAAATTGGATATAGCAGTGTTGCGCTGTGACAGTACTCCTTCTTGCTGACTTGTACAAATCTCCAGTTCACTCTTTGCAACATCAAGCTGTAAAACATAAAGAAATCATCATGAATATCAACTTAAAATAAAAACTTTGAGAGGCTGGTACCAAGGAAACCTACCTAATTAACGTTATTTATTAAATATTTCAGTTTTGCTAATGTAATTCAAATACTAAACAAAGCATATTTGTATCAATGGCAATAAGATGGTGTGGAGCAAAGCCTCAAATCATTTCATTGCCGACCTAAAATTCAATCTAAAATTTTCTAATACAATCAAAAACTCAATATTTTGCTGAGAGCATATATATATAGAACTATTTAGGCAAATGTATAATTATCATTCTTACTTGGGACTTTGTTTCATTGACAGCTTTGTTTAGTTCCATAAGCTCCGCTTCTTTAGCCTAAATCCAGACAAGTTCTCGATGTTAGATACATGGTATGTACGTTGCCTCAGTATAGTGTTGCACCAACCAAGGATCAGAGTTCTTTGTACCTCTACAAAGTGCTATGTCACACTAGTTTTTAATAGACTTAACTATTGCATGTGTTGCACATCAAAATTCTTCTACAAACACTAAAACTGCATACAAACAATGCCATTTTAAGCCCCGTGCACACACAACGTACATCAGAAATCTTCTACAAACACCATAACTGTACACAAACCATGCCTCTTTCAGCCCCGCACACAACTTATATCAGAATTCTTTTACAAACACCACAACTGCACGCAGACCATGCCACTTTACGTCCCGCACACACAAGCTACCGACTGAACAGTTTCAGAGTTGGCATATAAGCATAGTCGTCAAGAGTGCACGGCCATTTTCTCTCCACAGCAAAAGTAAAGCTATACTTTCAAATATATAACAAGTTTTTAAATCTCGACATGTATTTTTTTCGTATACTTGAAAGTATTGTTATCATTTGTGCTTCTACGATCATAAAGTAGAGCTTCTATATAAGAGATCATAAGGAAGGCTGGCTGCTTTAGAGAAGCTCATTCATTTTTAGATGACGAACATACAAACAAATTATTAACTCAAAAAATACGTTAGTATTTAAGCTTCTTTTTATAAACCGTATTTTTTTCCATTAGAAGGTTTGTTTTTCCTCAAGTATCCCAAATATATGATCTGCTTCTACACATAATTAAACATCTTCCTAAACTGAAAGATTTTCTTTACAGTATCGTGCCAGTTTAATGAAAGTGTCGAAAATTCAAGAATGCAGTTTAACAAAACGCTTTGACCAACATTTTTAAGAGAAGAATTTAGTCTGTGTTTCCAAGAGGAAAAATAGTAGTGGTAATATTTCTTGAAACAAATGGCTTTTTGTGATTTAATCATAGTTCATAATAATTAATAGCGATATGTGTATAATGCTGTGAGGCAAAACAATGTATATTATGTTACTGATAATTTTATTATGTTGCCAACAGGCTAATTTAGTAGGTGACACTTTGGAAGATACTTCACTTATCATTGAGCCCAATGATGAGAGAAGTATCCTCTGAAATGTCGCCTGCTAAATTATACTACTCATAACATGAGGAAATCAATAATATGAGTGCTGAGAGACAACCAAAACAATGTCTTTACAATTTATAAAATTGTATTGTTTTTAATAGTTCACTGTAACAATTTAATAACGTTTTAAAACGGTGGAACAAAAAAAACCTTTAAATTTATATTTACTGACATATATAGCACTACAAAAAACAGTTTACCTCCTTTTCATTTTGTATTCCTTGAGTTTCATGTTTCAACCCTGCGTGAGAATCATTGCACAATTCACTTGTTACAGAGAAAGAATAATTTATAATTTTTAACATGCAAATTCAGTTTTTTAAAAATTTTTCTTATGTAGTTCTAAATTATAAGATTTTTCTAGATCACTAGACAATCTTAACACTATGAACATTTGCTATGCTAAAAACTTATCGAGTATAGATAGCATATGTTTCGTTTTAATTTAGTGCTATCCAAATGTCCAGACTTAAGAGCTTTAATTAAAAGTAAGAGTACTTTGTTTTGGAGTTACATTTGTTTTGCTTAACATAACCACTTAAAATGTTCATGAGATAATGGGTGTCACATCTGGTTCATCTCTGTTCCCAGCTGTCTATTTTTTCGGAGTAACCGTGTACTTCAAAACATTCTGAAAGCCCTGCTGATAGTATGTGGGTTGATCAACGCAAACCATAAATGACTTCAACTGACCTGCCATAACTTCTGCTAACTTTCCATCTTCCACAACCTTTTGTGCCTGCAACAACAGCCTTATTAGTGAACAATTTACAAAATATTAAATCATTACAGATCTATGGAGATTACAACATGATCAGGGTTCCTGACACCTATTAAATCTAAGGCCCTTTAAGACCTTCGAAAATGAAAATATACTGTCAGAATTTAACGTTTGCTTAAGATTAACATAATAAAATTTACAATAGATATCAGAACAGACTAACTATAATGCTGCTGAAAAAAATAGCAAAACAGTTACTGTTCATCAGCAGGATGCCTAAATTGTGTGCAATTCTACAATTGGTTTCGGCGCCATTAAAAAAACAAAAGCCCAATGTAGAACAAAAACGGTAGCCGTAGGCTCAGTGTGAGATTTAGTTAATCTTCTCTTTGAAAATTTAAATGCCGAACGATTTTATATTTTACCACGCTAAAGTTTTTCAGTCCAATTATTTCGACAGATTTGTACTTTTTTGTCTGTCAATCATTTTAACACGGTCGAACAAGTGATCATTCCGCAGCAATTTGAATTTCAAATTTTTGTTCCTGTTGGCATTGACGAAAGTGAAAAACAGCTTTGAGTACACGGCATTTAGCACATTTTATTTACTTTTTGTCGGGAAAATAAAATAAAAATACAATAAGAATACGAGAGAAAATGCAAATAACTTGGAGATAATAGTGCTTCAAACGCAATTCGGCAGGTGATTAGATAAACAAGAAATAAGCTTAGAATAAATTTGAATAAAACTTAACCTTTGAATCAGCAGGTTGCTTTTATATGCGTTGGCGTGCGCGTGCGCGCGCATTACCGAAGAGGGAAATTACTTTGCAGCTTCTTGTATGAAATACAGTGAACCACACGTGGGAAGTTTATTCAGTTTGGTTTTTTCACTGAAGAAAGAAGTTTATATTCGAGCCGTTTTGTCAACTATTTTCCCTTTTCAAGATGCCAAAACAGTGTCGCGAAGTTAAGGCAAGTCTCGGAAAGTTGAAAATCAAGTTGAACCCGGTGGTGACTCTACTCTCGGCCGTCATTATTTGGTCTTTGGCGGCGTGGTGTATCGCAAGACCAGCACACGCTTTAGCGGAGCTTTCGAAATGGACTACTTGGGTAACACAAAAATGGACATGGTTGTACATCGGTACACAAGACGTTTGGGCCGTTTTCATTGTTGTAATCTACTTCTCGAAGTATTCCAAAATGAAACTCGGAAAGGATCATGAACAGCCGCAGTATAGCGATGCCACATACTTCACGATGCTGTTCGCCGCTGGAATTGGTATTGGGTTGTTCTACTACGGAGTTGCCGAGCCTATCTGGCACTACGAACCTGGTCATTATGGAAACAGATATTGGGGACGGTAAGTTTATTGTATTTGAAGTCCACATCACTTCGAAATTTATTTTCTCGACCGTCTGTTTTGCCGCCATCTGTCGCAAGATGTTTGGAGTTGAATCGAAAACGAAATAATTTTGTTCATTATGGAAATTTCCTCAATTAATTTTAGTTTCTTTTTTGTTGCTAGTCTTGAGTTTCACCGGTTTCTTTCCATCGTGTTTTGAATGATGAATATGAGAGAAAGATTTAAAATTCCACGTGTTTGTTTGCTTCATTTAGCGAAAAATTCGGGTCGCGTTGAATACATCAATTAGCCAAAACTTGTGCTATAATCAATTTTTTCAGTTACTTTCGTTTCGAGTTTATAATATTGTCGTATTTTGGATGATGTGGGACTATAAAGCTAAAATTTGGGCTGCTTAACATCACTTTATGAGCGATGTGTGTTCTTGTTTGTCGATGTTGCCTCGACGCCAACATGACTTTGACTCGTAAAGATTTTCACTGCCCAATATAAACTAAGGCTTCAAAGAAAGTTTCCAGTTTTTAAGTTTAGATGTCACCTACAACAGTTGTCAAAAAAAGAAGTTTCCAGAAGGTCCATAAACGCTTTGTACATTGTAAAAATGGCGCGGAATGACAATTTTGCATACCTCCTTTTCATCACAGTCATTAAAATACCGCAAAGTGTTTTTAAGTGTTTCTTCGCTGACCGAATTAGTTAACGCCCAAAGGAAATAAAGTTGCGGGTCTCTGTTTTGTTTCTGTTGAACGCTCGTTTACTTTGATTTACTTAAGCCTTTGCTGTGAATTGTTATATTGCTTTAACTTGTGTTGTCCGTTCGCAGTGATGGATTTCGTGATTCCACTTTAATAGTTGATTCAGCGTCTTTGAACACAGTGTAATAAAACATATTTACACGACAGAAAAATAAAACGGCTGAACAAGGACAAAGTTTTACAAAGAAAAGAAATAAAATGTCAATACGAGGATGATTTTGGCTGTGAATAACTTTGCTGATTTATTTTTCTAAGCAAGATGAATTCAGAATTACCGAATTACATATTAATGATTCATGCCATTTTTTCTGAAGTGTAGATGTGGCCATTCCATTTAATATCCACACATCTCTTTGGATAAGGTAGTTTTTCACTTCGAACTCTAAGAAATTTCTTGGGGGTTTTCAGAAATGTATGGTCGAAGTGTTTTATTGGGACAACCCCTAAGAAATTCAGTAATTTTCAAGCTTTGGATGACACAAATTTATGTAGTTGAAACAAAATTTTCAAGACACCTCTAGGAAAAAAGCAGAAATTTTAGAGATTTACCCTTTTACACTTCAGAAAATGAATCAAACATAGTATTCCCCCGAGAAATTCTTGGAATTACCATATCCCTTCAGAAAAACTAACCCATAGGGGGAGGGGTGTGGATATTAAATGTAATGGCCCATGTTTTTTAATCCTTTGGGTATACTGGGCTCCTTAATGAATTGGGGAAATGTTATACTTATGTCTAGGTAATCATGATAATTGGTGTAAGTTACAAGATACAGGGTCTGAAATTAACTTGGAAAAAGTTCGTCATGTGGACAACCATGTTTAAAAACCTAGTCTTTTAAACAATTTCTCAGTTGACATGCTCTCAGGTCCCCGAAAAGTGTAATTGTGATTAGCATCAGTAAGCAAGTAGGTGTTCCTGTGTCAGCCTATACCATTCATGAAGTGCTTGAAGAATGAAGGTCAGTAGCAAACTATATTACAATTCATGGAGTTACCATTGCAAGAAGTATATCAATTGTTACATTTGCAACCTGAGAATACCATCTTACGATGTGCTTTTGTTTATTATGCTTAAAAATGTATATTTTGACTACGAAACAAGTAAAATATTTTGAAAAATAAAAAAAGGTTTTGGGATAAAAGTCCTTTCAAATATTTAAATTGTCAAATAAACAACTGAATTTAAAAAATTAAATCTTCGGTGACAAATTCTAGTTGTCGCAGATGACTGGACGGTAGTTAATTTCGGACCCTGGCATATTATGATAAGTGGGAAAATAGAAAAATTAGTGGGGTGGTTGACTCAGATTTTTAGCTTAAATACACAGGAAGGGGAAGGGAGTTAAAAAAACTGCTCTTCAGGTGAAATAATATTTGTTTTTTGTTTTATACCAAAAGATATCAATTTTTCACCTTGGCAACTGGGAATTTATGGGAATTGTTGTACAGATAAGGCCAGACTAAATATGTTGGGGCACAAATCCGACTAGCCCTCATTTTTCCCAAATGCAAAAAAAGTTTTATTGTTCAGTTTTAATTTTAGTTTTCAGATTTCTGTCTGCACATGGAGAAAGCACAAACATAACAAAACATAAACAAGCAAATTTTTTTCTGACCTACCAACCTGATTTATGTAAATTACATATACATAATTATTTAAATTTTTATTTTATTTTCTGACTGACCAACACAAACGATATTGAAAAAAAAGAACAGTGCCCTGACAAATGCATTTGGTTTGACCTAATTTGGGTAGGGGGGAGACCATGCACAATTGGCTATCGGATTGTAAAATCTGTTTGTTTACTACTGTGATTAACAAAGTTCTAAGAGCTTAGTCATCACAATAGTAAATAATGGATTTCCAGAGTCTGGGAGGGGGAGGGAGGGGACATTTTTGATAACAAATTTTTTTAACTTATTTTTAGCAAACATAAAATAGTTTATTTATATTAATGTTGGGGTTTTTATACTAATGTTTGAAATAAATACTGTTGAATATAATAACATTTTACACATTTTTTCCTGTTCATTGTCTTTGAGGGTATATATATATTAAAAAAATATATATTAAAAACTAGTAACTCATTTTAGATTAAATGTACCAATGTTTATATTTTTTTTCTTGTAGCAATCAGGCTTGGTTGATGTTTCTAGTTTGATAATTCCCTCTGACCTCCTCTATTTAAAATTAACTTTGTCAGATTGAACAAACAAGCTTTTTTATATAAAATTGTCTTGAATAAGCTTATTATGTTATGCTCTTTATTAAACTTTAAGACTTTCTAAATCAAAAAAAAATATTGAAATGTGAATTAGAATATCATTTCTGCAACTTGAAACTGATGTATGCTGATGAATGATCTTATTCGGTTTATTTCTATAACTAGTTTTCTTTTCCAAAATTTTCAATATTTGCATTAACATCCAGGCATGATAAATTTCACTCTCTCCCGACAATATATTGTTTAATTTTTTTTTTCAAATACTTGTATCTTCTTGAACAATTTAAGTTTTATGGTAATTTTAGATTTTTGTCCCTTGAAATTTTTGGTATCTTTTTTCCACATTATTTGAGTTATTATAGTACTTACTATTTAAAATAAGGCAACTTTTAGGTATGGTTTATGTCTAGTTTTTTAATTGAAAAATTGTATGTAGAAAGTCTAAAATTGAAATAATTTGAATAATTGAAAGTCTTTGTAATGTAAAAACATTTGAAAGCTGATTATTAACCCTCAAATAACTTAACTATAATATATTCGATTCCTTGAAAACAGGTAGCACAGGTAGCCAAAATTCAACTGCGGTGATTCACCTGTGTGGATGTATGTATGTTGGTGTATCTAATTTCAGGTATCTTCAGAAGTAGCTTTATATGGGGGCAACATCATATTAACTTATCCCCCCTTAAACATTAATTAATTTTTATATATAACGATTTGGCATTCATGAACAATGTTTAAATTTTTAACTTTCATTATGTTGAATATTTCTTCACTCTTAGAGAAATGTGAAGAACCAAGTTTGACAGTTTCAATCATTTTTTGAACAGTGGTTGTTTCCTGAATAGATATTTTAGTGAGAAGTGTTAAGTGAGTTCAAATAAGGTCAATGTGTTCAAGATGGTTTGCATTACATTAGATGTTTTAATTTCAAGTCATGTTTGAAAATAAATTTAAAGTCCTTTCTGATCATGAAAAACTCCTTGAAAAAGATTTTTTTTTGTAATAATTTTCTGAAGAAGTCAGCATTCTTTTCTGAACCCAGTTAAATTTCCATTGATAAATTTTGCCATGAAATGATTACTTCCTTCTTATGTTCCAAACTTTTGACTACAAAAGATTGAAACTGTCATTTTCTTACTCACAGATAATAATATACTACTGCTGCAAGTGAGTTTCTAAAAGTAGAAGTCAATTAGCTGGCAGTGTTCACCCAAACAAGTTTAGAAAGCAGCACAATTTCTGTTTTGCATTACCACGCCATGTTATTGCAACTTATGACTAAAAAAAAAAGAGTTCAAATTGCCCAGCGCCAGCAACATTGGAAAACTTAATTGGCCAAATCTCTTTTCAAGACTGCTTTACAAGACTGTTTGGGTGACTCAAAGCAAACCACTTGTAACATTTTGAAACAGGGGCTGGGGTTTGACATGAAAAATATGCATTTCAGTGGGTGGTAGGCCTGTTCTTCAACAGTGAAATGAGCACAAATAAAATCAAAATTTTAAATCAAATAAGCAAGAATATAAGTTTATTTTTAATATTGTTATTATTTCAAATTCTCATGCCATAACCCGTTGCCCTGTTTAAATCAATTTTTGAAAACATAGTTTGCTTCCAGTTTTTGACTAAAAGATTAAATCTTACAAATGACTTTGCTAACATGTTTACATTATGCTGCTTCTTTGTTTTAAACTTGATTGTTTATTAATTAAGGTTTTTGAACTATGTTTTAGAAAATGATTAATTGGCTTGTGCTTTGCTTATTTCACCATTGAAAGTTGGCCAACATTAAGAATGGGAATCCTGTTTCTGGGGAAACTTTTACACTAAGAATAAAAGCTGCTGTGAGATTTTTGGACAATGCCAACAGCAATAAAAAGAAAAGTGTTAATTTTTTTTTTACATAATGGTCGATTATGAGTTTCATTAAAATTATGCAGCTGTTGGCTCTTCCTTCATTAGCAGTTTTTGTTCTTAGAGTAGATGTTAAACCTACCAGCCCCTCTCCTAGTAAGATGGATTACAAACAATTTAGGTTATAGACCTTGCCTTTACTTCAACTAATTTTGTTTTTTATTGTAAATGGTAGATACTCTGACAACCAACGTGCTCAAGATGCTATCAATCTGACGCTGTTTCACTGGGGAATCCATGGTTGGATTGTATACGTAATAGTTGGATTGCTGTTAGGTTTCATTGCATTCCGCAATGATGTTCCAATGACGATGCGCTCCTGTCTCTACCCCCTTGTCGGTAACAAGATCTATGGTACTCTTGGTGATATCATCGACACCGTATCAATTGTATGCACTATGTTTGGTGTGTGCACAAGTCTGGGTCTTGGTGTGGTTCAAATCAACGCTGGAATACGACGTGTCAATCCCAACGTAGAAGTGAGTATTACCAATCAGATAATCATCATTTGGGCAATCACTGCTATTGCCACAGTTTCTGTCATCAGTGGTATAAAGGTTGGAATCCGTCGATTGAGCGAGATCTGTTTTGCCCTTGGAATGTTCATCATGCTGTTTGTCTTCTTCTATGATGACACTTGGTTTCTGCTCAATCTGTACGTGCAGAGTATTGGTTATTACTTTCAGTGGTTTGTCCAGCTTGGTTTCCACACTGACGCCTTTGCACAACTTGGGAATGCACCAGATCGTAAACAAGCGACAAATTGGATGGATGAATGGACAATCTTCTATTGGGGCTGGTGGATTGCATGGTCGCCATTTGTAGGGATGTTCATTGCCAGAATCTCACGTGGTCGTACAATCAAAGAGTTCATTAACTACACCATGACGTTACCTGTCCTGTACTCCTTCATGTGGTTTTGCATTTTTGGCGGAGCTGGAATAAAAATGGAACGAGATGCTGCTATTGCTAACATAACTTGTAGCTCACCTCTTGGTGGAGGCAATTCAACGGCTTCGTTCAATGGCTTGTATCGTCTTTCATGTCGTGCTAAGAGTGACATGTGGTTTGACGTCATCCAGCAGTATGGAATAAGCCAACATGTTGGGTCATTTATGTCAGTTATCTCACTTGTGAGCCTCGTGCTATATTTTGTGACAAGTTCTGACAGTGGCTCACTAATTATAGACACTCTTGGATCTAACGGCGACCCTGAACCACCTGTTATACAGCGAATTTTCTGGGCACTTACAGAAGGTGCTGCAGCTACTGCACTCCTATCTGCTGGTGGGGTCCATGCTCTGAAGGCTCTTCAGGCCGTGTCAGTCAGCTCTGGCTTGATGTACACTGTAATCCTGAACTTCATGTGCATTGCCCTATGGCGTTCCCTGAAAATTGAAAGTGGGGATCTTGATCCAAACGGTCCAAAGTTTTCCACAGATTTGCTTAGTGTCTTTTACAAACCAACTTGTAAGAAGATAAGCAAAGTCCTGGTGGCCACAGTTGCACCCTGGTGGTCCATTAGCATCGCAGGTAGTAAGCTGTACGATTGCAAGCGCTGGCCTTACATGGTTGCAGTTTCAGTCCCATTTTACACATGTGTGATATGCCAGATCTTGCAAGTGATTGAACCAGGTCTGGCATACATTGGCTGGGCTATCTCATTTGGGTTCTTTGCCTACTGTACTGGAATCCGAGCCAATATGCGAGCAAAGTATGGTATCAATGGCAACATGGTTGAAGATTTCTTTGCCATTTTGTTACTGTATCCCCTTGCTGCAGTACAGATGGCTGACCACATGGAGATCGCAGACCTGATTGAAAAAGATTCTGATATGGAAGCTGGAAGTGCCAGTGGCAGTGGTGAAAGTCTTGGATTAAAGCATCTTGTAGAAAAGAAGCCCATTGGTGACATTTCTACCTGTGAGGAGGACGTTGTTAAAGTGTAAATATATAGTCGACACATTGCACTGTGGCATAGATATATTATTTAAGGTTATCATAATCATTGTTCCTTATACAGCTGATAAATTGGTTTATATAGTTTGACCTCTTATTGTCCTTTTTCAATAGTTAATTACTAGTTGTGTTTCAATTTTACAAGACAAACACGGTAGTTTTCACAGGCTGTACAATTTTTGACGTCTCTAAAACTTTAACTCTATTTAACTTACGTTGTATTCTCAAAAAACAACCAGGTTTTAAAGTTTCAGGAATTTGCTGTACTAATTTAATTAACATAATTACAATTCAATGTTGATTTTAAAAAAAGAATGATTTCTCTTGAGTTTCAGACATAGACATCGACATAATCGTTTTGCCAACTTATAAGTTCTCTTGAATCAGTATGTTAAGGAAAAGAAAGGTATATTTCTCGACGATGTTAAGACCTATGATAGTAAAATCATATCCTGCGCCTGTTTGTTAACTATCCTTGGCTCCCAACACAGGGCTCGAATTTGCGACCGATACATTTGTGACTAAAAATTTCATTTTGTTACTAAAACTTCAACTGCAGTCGCAATTTTGCAATTAACTTTTTAATTTTGCGACTAAAATTTAGCAACCAGTCACAAAAATGCGACCATGAAATTTTCTTAATTTCGAGCCCTGCAACATTTAGGCTCTTTAATGTCTATGTTAGACAAATGGATAATGCCCGTTACCCATGTGGCCATATCCAGTTTGTACAATTTTACCAGGGTTGCCACGGTTCGTAAGACTCCTGAAATTAGGGAAAAACTTTTAGGTCCTGGAAAGTTCTTGAGTTTGGATCATGTCGTAAGAATGGCGCAGAGTTTTTTTTTTCTTTATTTCCAAAAAATGATAAAATTATATAAGCTTTTAGTTAATAATATATTTTTGATACAAAAATGCTGTAAAACAGAAGCTGCAACTTTGCAAGGCCAGCTTTTTGTCCAAAAGAAACTCTTCTAAAGCGATCAGGATAAAACCAAATAGTAAAGCTTGTAAATATATATTATGTTATTATTGAAGAGACTTTTAACAAATATGTTTAAAGCATCAAGTTTTAGTTGATAGAGAAGGTCCTGATTTGTTTTAAAAGGTCTCGGTAAAGTCCTCAAATTCATATCCAGTGAATAGTGGCAACCCTGTATTATGTGTAAGGTTCTTTACAAGGACACCAACCTCATTCCATGACATTCTTTTGAAAAAAAAATTTAGTAAAAATACCACTGCAGTATATCCTTAACTTCTGGCATAACAAAACAATCGGTATGATAAATCATGGAGCAGACTTGAAGTGTTAGTACAGCAATATGATTTACACAACTATTGGTGAAGAACGAAATGCGGTTCTTTCCCTTGCTTCAATTCATTTATTACCTTCTTTTTTATATCTAAGTTTTTAAGCCAAAATTTTATTATCCAAGAAAAAAGATACTTCGATAGTGTTCGCGTTATATAGCACATTTCTACCTTAACACTGAAGTTGATAATGGAATAATTTTGTGATTCAGAACTACAAATCATTTCTGCTTTGCATTTTGCAGATGTCGGAAAGCATTCATTTCTCGTAGTGAATTACTTGCCTAAGCGTAGATACCTTAATGAATACTGTCAGCAGGGCCATTTTAACCCTAAAGAAATGAAACTACACGCTTTTTTATAAGAACAATGAGGCTCGGATTGGCCGAAAATTAAGAACAATTTAAGAACAAGGTGGGGTTGAAAATGTTTCTAGTTGAAACTTTACTGATTCTTGGAATAATTTTACGTTCACAATGTGCACAGTAAAAACACAGAAGAACCTTTCACATTTAGTATATCTAATATTGTACCAAATGATACACATATTCATGTAATACTAAAAGTTCGTCAGACGATCAACACTGTTTTTCAGTGACTTGTCTTTTTGTTGCAATATTTTTCATTATTTCAAAAAGCTCACAGAAATAAGAACAAAATGAGATTGGAACTGCTAAAAAAATTAAGAACGGTGAGTCTCGGCAAAATTTACTTTTTCTTATAAAAAAAAGCGTGTTTGCAGAAATATATTAGTTATAGCCTATTAGATCTTCATTTTCATTGACTGAGTTACCTTTAGGCAATGTCGCATTACTGATTTTCCTATATATCCGTATTTTTGTAAATTATTTTAGCTTGCAGCCTTCCAAGCTCCGTGGCGTTCCAGTTATAGTTGAGTAGATCACAAGAATGTCGAGTTCATTTAAAATTTTATCTATGCCAGTTGTGCATATGCGTATTATTATATTTAAGTTTGTCTTAAAATTCAGATGTACAAGTATAACTAAGCAAACAAACTGAAATAAATAAAAGTTAAAGTTAAAATATGTTATGGAGTCCAATGATTATTTAGCCTCTACTCGTCCAGCTTAGCGGATGGCAATTGTATACTCTTCATACAATATGTACCTTTAATTTGCGTCCCCTACAGGGGGATCAAAAAACATTTTAAGGGGGCTCAACAGTCAAAAACAGAAATTTCTCCAAAACTTGATGATTTTATACTTTTTCCAGAAACAGCTATCATATTTCAACTACCCAATACTAAACAATACCACAACACTGTTGTTTTGCTCCTTTGTTACTATGGCAACAGAACCAGATCCTATAAAGTGTCTTTCAAAGGGCCTCTCCTGCTGGCAAATATCTAGCCCATTAAATAGGCTAAGAGATCATGAAAGTATTTTTTACAGATAACATTTATAAAGATCTATGCAATGATCTATTATTATGAAACTAATATTTGTACTTGCTGAGAAAAAAATCTTTGAACTTAAAACTTTTGAAAAAACTGAATTTTTCGCTCCAGTGCTGATAGTGATTTGAGTGCTACACAAAATCAGGGGAACAGAATTTGCTAATTTTAGGTCATTGCATAAAAGTATTGCTTGCGCAGTTCCTTAGTGCAAGAGAAGCTGGTATTTTACAAGTGCAGTTTGAGAGAAGTGTTACCGTGGGACCATAGGCATAATCCATGCAACCTAGGCCTACAAAACTAGTATGGCTAAATCATGAGAATGGTTTTCCTCCTCTATTAAAAGGTCTGCTTATTTCCATAACTTATGAATAAAAATATACCATATTTTCTAATATCATCCTAAAATAGATAACACTAGGTAGAATATGTTAAGTACTTGTGTGTGTATGTGTGTGTGTTTGTGGTTTGATATGACAGCCCATCCCTGCCTAGTAATTTAATTCATATTTGGTATTTTAGGACCCTGGCATTTTAACTTTTTAGTTATTTTATGGTGTTTTTCGGATCCTCTAATAATGGCTCTGGCAAAAACTAAAACAAGCTTTTGTCAAAGTGTTAAAAAAGTTACGCATTACTGCAATCACGAGCTCTTGGACCACGTGACTGCGGTAACCTGTATCAAATATAGGGTAGGTTGTGCCTCCCCCCGTCGCGGTTTAAATCAGGACGGTTACTTCTAACATGCGCCGCCCCCTTGGCCCCTCACTCAAATTATCATGAATCTTGGTATAATACATCGATGTTAAGGCCAGGGCAGTCAGTGTTAAAGTGGCGAGCTACCTCCGATGTATTTCGTTTGCCCAATACACCATGTCACAATTCCTGAAAGGTAACCAAGCTTCTTTATGAAACTAAGGCTTAGGGTGACCTGACACAGTTAGAGAGGTAAAAATAATTATCATAAGAAAGAAATGCCTATTATTTCATTTTCTCTAACTGTGTCAGGTTACCCTAAGCTTTAGTTCATGTAGAAGCTTGGTTACCTTTCAGGAACTGTGAAATGGTCTATTGGCGTTGCTCCTTGACTCTGATTTTGAGCGTAACTTTTGGATCACTTTGACAAAGGCCCTAGGCAAGATTTTAAATTTATAGATATACGATGTCTCAAAAGTTTCACTTCTAATTATTTCTATTTAATTGTATAAATGAATTTCCATAAATGAAACAAAAACAAGTTGTTTATTGATAAGTTAGCAGTTTAATATTGAGTCTTCCTGATCTTCGCTCTTCGTTTCCTTAACACCCTTGTCAATTACAAGCCGAAAAATATTTTCATGATTTTTGGTAGCAAGCAAAATAAAAGATCTTTGCTCTTGTTGTGACGGTATACAACACAAAATTCCACTTCAACATTTTCTAAATATGTTTACTTGCAGTAGCCACAAGAGACTAAAAAGCGCCTTATCTTGATGTTGGAAGATCAAGAAGTGATCTTGTCTTGGTCTATAATTTAATGTTGTGCATTTTTTTCATCCGTAATTTTATTATGAAACGAATTACCTTGAAGAGAGTATGATCCGTGCTTTTATTGTGAAACAACTTTCCCTTAAAAGAGTATGATCCGTGATTTTTCTATAGGTTTTCAGAAAAAGATTTAACTCTGAATTAGCGCTGAAGTCATGATCATTGGGAGTCGATTTTTGAAAAAGCTTCTGTGTGTAAAAGCGCCGGTGTGTAAAAGCTTCTGTGTGTGAAAGTGTTGTGTGTCAAAGTGTCTGTGTGTAAAAGCGTCTGTGTGTAAAAGCTTCTGTGTGTAAAAGCGTCTGTGTGTACAGGAGTCTGTGTGTAAAAGCTTCTGTGTGTAAAAGCGTCT
>JAPEIX020138810.1:0-16246 GCA_026122405.2 Zoanthus sansibaricus
AAATGAAAAGTTAATAAGACATTAAAATATCATTTTTGATGTTGCGTTTGAATAGATATTGGGAACAGGATTTAAACACCTCTTTAGTTTCATGGCCTTGCGAAGTCGTCAGTTTGCATCTTAATTCAGCTCTAAAACTTACGCTACTGATAATATTTCTAATCGTAGGGACGATCACTGAAGACGGGTGGTATAGGTTTTTTTCCTAGAAGTCACGTTGCGTTCAAAGATAAGAGAGATGATGCCGAAGACATATTAATGCGACGTCATACAGAGGTATAAATACGTCATACATAATGAAAGGATACTGTAGCAAATGATATTGCTGAATTGTTTAGAATTTTCTTTATTAGCTTATAATGTAATACAGCAAATAAACTCACAAATTAAATGCTAATAAAGACTTGAGAAAGGAAATATGAGAAAACTTGTGCTCAAAATATCCGAGTGTCAAAACTGCTAATAATCCAGAAAATCTTCTTCGAATCTCCATTACATCACAAGAACAGTGCTTAACTTATCGGTCTCATATTTTCAAGTTAAGTTTATTTTACAGGACATTTTCATTATACAGAATTTCTGTTTTCATAACACTGTATATGAAAAACTGGGTCACGTAAACAAACATTCGCTTGTACATTAAACTGAAGTTTTCTATTGTTTTTTATATCCTAAATTTATAGTTGTCAATTAAAACATTTTGATATGATCACCTTTCATAAATTTTCACAACAATACCTGAATGTCGATATTGTATGCTGTAGGTACGGAGAACCCGTCGAGGTCAGGGATATGAAGATAACCAAATACGTGAAGAGTGAGTGAAATGCTTTCTTCTTACTGTGCACAGATGGTATAGGCTCGTAGCGTTACTGATTACTAATAGGTCGCACTTGCATTTCAGAAAAATTGGGGCCCGAGGATCCTTTTGCTAACCAACTCATCTAATCATGAGACTGCTACGTTGCCAGCGTGGTGGTCCCTGATGGTGTAGTGGTTAGCAATCCTGACTAGAGAACAGGGAGACGTGGGTTCCATACCCGCTCGGGGAATATACCAATTTTTCTGACAATTGTTTATTCATTACTGATTTTTGCCAAAATAGTAAGCACCAAAACATTTTTTCAGTTTATAACTTGGCTGACTTGGACTACTTCCTTGAAGCTCACTATAGTATTATGTTTCACTTAAGTGTGTTTTTTCTATTCCTAGACCTCATCATTCACACTCATCGCCAGTCCCAGCAAACTTGAGTGAGCAGCTTGGTCGTCACGCATGGTAATGGTTTGTCATTATGCATTGGATAACTTACTCCGTTAGATAAAAAGATTGTTTTTCTCCTGAGTTTATTAATGATTTTGAAAAGTAAAAGTTAAAAAGGTAAACCTTTCATATCCGGACGTACTTATTTATGCTTACAAGTTATGCATAAAATCTTTTTCTATTCATATAATCCTAACCCTAACCCAACAGGACCCTGTACGTCGCAGTACCGGAGTTATCCCATAAACAAAACTATTTTCACTCAGCGCTTTTATGTTTGTTATTTTTTTTCCCAGCAGTTATACGTAATTCTGGAAAACAGCTTTAACATTTCTATAAAGAAGTGTTATTGTTTTTTTTTTGCTATTTATCTTGTTTTTTTGTTTTATAAACAAGCAATCTCTGCAACATTCTTGTTTGGGTTTTATTGCTTAAAATTCTAAAGCTTATTGAGAGTTTGAAAATACTGTTAAAATTGCAGTCAGGCATATTAGGATTATAAAGCCTACGTTTGGTTTGTCCGTATTATGTCCAATTACAGTTTTTACAGTTTACATTGAGAGTTCTTATACAAGAAAAGAATTTTTTTGTTGTTTTAGGTTTGCAGGGACGCTTGAGAGGGCAGCGGCTGAAGCAGAACTTGATAACAAAGCAGATGGTACTTTTCTGGTTAGAGAAAGCCAAAATCGTAGAGGAGAATATGCTTTAAGCGTTCGGTATGTTTTTTTGTAACTATTGACTCGAATAATCAGAATTAGCGCGTCAATGTTTTTCAACTAATCATCAAACTTCGCATGGTGAAATTGAAGTGTTATCAAAGTGAAAATCGTTTAGTAAAAAAAGCCTATTTATAAAATGCTAGTTGAAATCTGTACATTAATTGTCACAACGTCTTTTGATTGTTAATTTGTTTCGTTTTCTTAGGTTTCATGACGTCGCAGACACACAATTAACTGTTGAGGTCTCACAAACCATGCGAAATTTGTTCACATCAACTATAGTTCAAGTTTTGTGATTGAGACTAAATTTTGATAGTTTATTCATAATATCTGAGTTATGATTCAACTGTTGTTAGCTGCTGAAAATTAACTATACAGCCAATCTCTCTTAAATAACAGGGTTAATCGGTCAGTAATTGACGATATATTTGACAATTAAAATTCGAGCTCACAATTTCTGTCGATTGACGATAGAAATTGATAGTATTCTAATTGTTTAAGTAAAAATCTTTTAAGAAGAAACAAAAGAACAACTATACTTTTATTGAATTTATTCAGACTACTAATGCTGATATTGATAGTTCAAATTTATTATTTCCAATGAAATTTTTTTCATACCACATTTTTTTGCTATTTTAGTTTTTTTTCTGGGATTGCATTTTGAATAAGAGCAATAAATTCGTCCTCCGAAACATCTGAAAAGCGGGAACAGTAGGCGGCAAAGGAACTCTAACTAGGTTACTTGCATAGGTAGCGAGTACGTTAGCCAATCAGATTGCAGTATTTGTTAGCCCTATATAGCATAACATAACATAGGATAACATTTATATTGTATAAAATCTAAAAACATAACTATAATTATACGACGCAAATATATAGATAGATTCATTTCAAAAATACAATATGAAACTTTGATATAATTGTGCAATTAAATTGTAATGTCATACGGTTGACTAAGTTGTCCCAATGAAAATTTGATTAGTGTATGATATTAAAACCTTTTTGTGATTATGTTACTCATATCGTTAATAGTCTTAATGCTGATAGGCATAGGTTATAACAGTGAAAGCGAATCTTTCAAACGGTCAGAAAGTCGATCACAGAATCATTTGGTTTACTATATTTGTCAGAAAGCTGCATATCAAAACAGACCTCTGGCTCAATGCTTTTGTGTTTGGGAAGTTTTCGCTTGACCCACTATGTTCGTGCAAAGCTACCGAAAAATCTGTACACGTGACTAAATAATGTGTTGATCTCTAAGGTGTTTGGTATATGTTCTACATCCAGTGCTATTTGTGAATTATCGTTTTGGTTGGGTGATTGTTTTGCTTGTCGACTGTTGTCAAATGACGAGTTAGCCATCCAAGTTTTAACCTCAGTGTTCTTAAAGTTGTTTTGTTTATTTTTTAGGTATCGCGGATCAACAAAACACATTAAAATCCCGTTTGATAACGGCATGTTTTGCCTTACTCAAGTCAAATTATTTTTATCGATAGTTGTAAGTACCTTAAAAAATTAGTGAATATAGTAGTAATAATAGTAGTAGTAGTAGTAGTAGTAGTAGTGGTAGTGGAGGTAGTGGTGGTAGTATTGGTGGTGGTGGTAGTGGTGGTAATATTGGTGATGGTATTGGTGGTGGTAGTGGTGGTGGTAGTGGTGGTAGTATTGGTGGTGGTATTGGTGGTGGTAGTGGTGGTGGTATTGGTAGTGGTATTGGTGGTGGTATTGGTAGTGGTATTGGTGGTGGTATTGGTGATGGTATTGGTGGTGGTATTGGTGGTGGTATTGGTGGTGGTAGTGGTAGTGGTGGTATTGGTGGTGGTATTGGTAGTGGTAGTGGTGGTGGTATTGGTGGTGGTATTGGTGATGGTATTGGTGGTGGTATTGGTGGTGGTAGTGGTGGTGGTAGTGGTGTAGTAGTGGTGGTGGTGGTGGTAGTGGTGGTAGTGGTGGTAGTATTGGTGGTGGTAGTGGTAGTGGTAGTGGTGGTGGTATTGGTGATGGTATTGGTGGTGGTAGTGGTAGTGGTAGTGGTGGTGGTATTGGTGGTGGTAGTGGTGGTGGTAGTGGTGGTGGTAGTGGTGGTGGTGGTGGTGGTGGTAGTTGATGAATCACAGTTACATCTGTAGTATCTTTTAACAATTTGTCAACTTCTAAAACGCAAATATCCTACTTACATATGCATTAAAAGTTAGATCCATTTCCGAGCCTGTTTGCTCATTGGAGCCAGTATTTATCTCCGGATTCCGTAGGTCTAAGCAGATAGCCGGAGTCCTTGTCTTCCCCTGGACAAGACACTAATCCAGCGCAGGTTAGCAGGCAGTAGATGGTAATACTCATTAATCAGCTTCCAGGGTGGAAAGCTGAGTTAGCTATGGCAGAAAAGAAGGTCTCGCGAATTTCAGATCTCAGCAAAGCTGGGTATTAAACTCCGAATCTTGTGGCAAGAAAACAAAACTGCACCATGCGTGCCGTGATACTTACATACCTTTATATTGACGTGAAAAAATAATAAAGCTCTCGTTTGATTTTGCTAACTAAATCGCTCAGCCTATTAAAACCTGTGTTTACTCAAAAGTTAACATTAAGTCAAAATGGCACCACATACCACCAGGGCTTTTTTTGGGGCTGTCTCAGCCTGTGGGGGCAGAGTCTACCTGCCCCTGCACACTCCATCGTAACTTTTTTGTTGTTTCTGTTTTAATAGAAAGCTTGGAAATTAAAATACCACACTATTTAAAAAGTATTTTGACTAAACTATTGCTGTTTAATGAATTTGTAGGAACTAATTGAATATTACAGAAATAACACACTTGGTGTCAGTTTTCCCGGGCTTGACACGTGTTTACGGTATGGGATTGGAGAGGAGCAAAAACCAAAGGGTATTGTTTCATCAGTTTTCTGTATGTGTATTGTTTGTAGGCTTTGGATATAGTTTTGTTTATTGTAAGTTTTAGTTACTGGTATTTTGTGTGTATTATTACTAATATTTTCATATATTAGTATTCGAATCTAACAATCATAAGCACAACAAAATCTGCTGGTTCAGACTCAAAAAAGCCAGTTGCACTTTGTCTTTTGAATCCTAGATCAGTAAAGAATAATCGTTTGTTATCAAGGACTATGTTGTTGATAATAACATTGACATTTTAGCTATAACTGAAACCTGGCTGCAAACGGATATCTCTAATCAAGTAATTATGAACAATATCTGTCCCACTGGATATATTCTCCATCGCCTACCTTGCACAGGATGACGAAGGTTGTAGCTTCATGACTGAATAATCATCTTGATGACACTGATCTTCATGAAACCTTCCAGTCGGCATACAAAAAGGCACATAGCACAGAAACAGCTCTGATGCATATACATAATGATATCCTTCGAGCCATTTATGATAATGAATGTGTTATACTAGTGTTACTGGACCTATCAGTGGCCTTCAACACAGTCGATCATCACAACCTGCTAACTAGACTTAGAAATCGTTTCGGAATATCTGGCAAGGCCCTATCCTGCGGCTCCCTCTCCATACCTCCCATCTTATCCTTTTAGCTCCTTCTTCTTTTCCTTTCTTCTGACCTACGTAGCTCATAGATGTCCCCTGATTAATCCATTTGGCTTTTTAGGTCTTGGTTGGGCAAAGGCACTTTATAATTACAATGCCCGGAATTCAAAAGAGATAACGATGCAGGTTAGTAAATCTTTTTTCAAACGTGCTAACAGACTTCAGACCTTTTGTGCCTTAGCTAGTCAGAAAACAGGAACTTCAGTAATGATCATTGAGAGTTGACTGCAAATAAATTGCGCCCATAGCTGTTGGTAACTAGCTGACTTTCATTGTCTTGATATAGAAACACGTGTAACTGAATTACAAACTACTGATCACACCAAACAACTGCCCACCAATTTTTCATGGCATTAGAATGTATCAAAAATTTAGTTATTTGTTGATGCGTAAATATGCAATCAAAGCGGAGAAGACAGAAAGTATTTAATTATCTGGCATGATCATTTCGAAGTTGTTCATATCAACGTATGAAGTCAGTTAGGTATCATCTTGTTAGACTCATAGTTTTCAGGTCATTATCTCATTTGGCTGTTTGTCTTATGGGCTATACAGGGTTGTCAATAAGCGCCGGCGACCCCTTAAACATTTTCTGCTACTGGAAATTGGCAGAAATAAGCAGGGAAAAAGCAGTCATTACAAAAATGCTTAAAGAAAAAGATAAAATAAAGATGCCATCTACCTTCATAAGGTGTCCGCCAACTTCAAACCTTATTGACAACCCTAGCTATAGATTCATTTCGTCCATATTATTAAGTAGTGTTATATAAGAGCACAAAAGTGTGACTGCTCAACGGACAGCATCTCTTGACCGTTTGCATAATATGTTGTGGTACTGTTATTAATAAACCACTTATTCTGAAGAATCATCCGAAACTGTATTTCTGTTATATAGAAACTGGTTTTTGGCTTTTTCTGTAAGGGTACACCACAGTGAATTATCCTTTTCCATTTCACTTTGTTCTCCGCATTCTCTTCTATCACAGGCTCGACGATATGTTACCCAATAACAATTTACAATGCACTAATTACACCCCTTTTGGACTAGTGCAAAGTAGTATGGGGTAATTTAAATAAAACATTAACAGCGAGACTCCAAAAACTACAAAGCCGGGCGGCCTGAATAATAACCCACAAGGATTGTGACGAAAGATGTAAACATACAGCCATTCTTATGTTTAAAATTGTAAATAACAAAAATCCAGATTATCTCATCAACCTGTTCAAAAATTGGAACAATGAATATGAGCTGAGAGAGAAAGGAAGCAGGCTAATTCTACCAAAATTCAACACTGAATTCTCCAAAAGAAAAAGTTTTTCTTTTATTGAGGCAAAAATATGGAACACTATCCCATATAACCTAAGGTCCGCTCCTACTCTCTCTACTTTTAAATAGAAAATTAAGTCCTGATCTTGCTGTCGTCTAGTTATTTTTTAAATATATATTGTTTATTTTGTAAATTTTATCTTGTAATATATTATTTTATAATATTTTAATATTATTTTGATGAAACACGGCTTTTCTGTAAAGCAGTAATATATACTAAATGTAAATTTACCGTGGTTAAAATAAAGATCATTCATTCATCATTTATTATCACACCTATTATTTTCATGTCCTCGTTAAGTACTTGAACCATGCTCCTCTAAAGTCCTCCTCTAGGTCTCCTGCCTGACAGTTCCAGCCTTAATATCCCCCTACCCATATATTCCCTTTTCCTCGTCTGTACATGTCAAAACCATTTCAGTTTGACCTCTCTGGCTTTCTTTCCAAATTATTAATATGACCTGGCCCTCTAATGTGTTGATTCCTGATCCCCTCCATCCTCGTCATTCCCAAAGAGAACTGGCATAGCATTTTAGCCTCTGGTGCTTCCAAATTTGCGATCTCCTGAAACTCCTTTATCACACATTACTACTTACTTCACCCATTCCAACCTGCTTGCGTACGCTCCTTCACTATACTGTGTAATACATGCTGTGGTTATATTATATTTGTACCCCCTATGAAAATTGCGCTGTTTTCCCTTTTAAAATGCACATGTTGAACTATACCAAAAGAGTATACTAACATGGATTATTTAAGTCGCATTGAAGTATTTAGAAGACTTACACTGATTTTTTGGCATTACAACATTGTAGACTTTATCTGCTTATCACTAAGTCAAGGATAACGTGGAAAAGGGAAGTTGGTTTCATCTTCCTTTCTGTCTGGAAAAGATTTCGTATTGCTGTAAACTTTTTGAAACATGTTTCAAAAGGTACTGAAATCGAAACTCTGTTCGATTATACTTATGTAAAGCATTTTCGTTTGTTGTAGAAAAATGCACGAATTTTAATTTTAAACAAAGATGGCGATTGGTGGAAGGGAGAGTGCGACGGACAGGTGAGTGCTGGTATCTAAACCATTGCTAGTGCCTGGTGTTTATTTTCAAGCGATGTGTTTTTAATGTTTGTTTAATAGTGGTACTGTTATTTACAGTGTTTTCTTACCTTGTTTTTCCGTAGAACGTTATGTTTTCAATTCTGTTTTGTGATCATCACATTAAGTTAAAGTGTTGTCATATTCATAAGAAAGATGGTCTAGTTTAGGATGAGTGTTTGCTATTACAGTGACTGTTAGTGTTGAACGCTATGGATGTGTGGTGATTGGTATTGGTAATAGCGATGGTGATGATGACGATGATGATGATGATGATGATGATACTAGATGACAATGGGGATGAAGTTGACAGCTACTAGCATAAACAGTTTATAAAAAAGGATAAATTTTACACCGTAGTGAAGAATAATTTTCAAACTGACGTTGTGGTCGGAGTGAATGCATGAAAGATAAATAAAGAGGTGATTATATAGTAAAGCAGATCAAGATGACTCAATGAGATAAGTATGTAAAACACAAAAGGAAATAAAAGGATAGAGAAAAGTTCCGGGACGACAGATGGTTAAAGTAAAGCGTTCATTTATCGCGTGGGGATTGAGAGTGGCCAAAGAGTGAATTAGTCGCATTTCCTAAGTCTTGCGACAATCGTTACCGCTGTTGATGACAGAAAGGCCGAATGTAACAAAATTAGAAATAGAATGACAAGAAGAATTAAAATGGCGAGAGATGCTTAGATAGATCATTCTTCCATATGTCGTAAAGATGATCTCTGATACATAATTGGTTGCAATGAGACCATTGAATGCAATAAATAATATTTGATGTTGTACTGTCAAAATGATCTGTGATATTAAGAGTAGACTTGGGGCCCGTAACAGAGGTACGTGAAACGACAAAGGGACACGTTGGGCATCGTTTTCGAGAACAACGAAAAGTACCAGGTTCTTTATTAGAAAGCAGTGTTCCTTTAACTAAAAAAAAAGCGGGCATTGACTAAAAATATTAGAAGTGCTGGAATCAGAATTGAGTAAATTGAAATTGCGATAAACAATTGCTTTTATTAAGTTATTGACGGGATGAAAAGTTATGGTAAACGTAATGCGGTCATTAGCGGCACGTGCCTTGGGAGAGATTGCAGTAATACGATCAATAGAAAAGGCCTTGTGCATAGCACGGTCAACAATAGCAACCGAGCACTGTCGGTTAATAAAAAAGAGCGTATTTCAATACATTTGTTAAAAAAATCATTGTTATCATAGAAAGACGTCTTAAACGTAAAAACTGTGAAAATAAAATAGAGTTGAGGGTATGCTACGGATGAGAGGATGAATACAATAAATACGAGTGAGAATCAGTAGGTTTATAACGAAAGCTGGTGGTAAGATAATATATTCTAGTACCATATACTAGCGCCCAGCGTGGCTGCTGGCTCCGACAATTTTATGGAATGTTTAGATGGATATTACTTTTAATTGCTATCTAACAATGCACTTTTACATGACAAAAATAGTCTATTCTTGAGAGAAGTTACTTTGCCCTTTACGTTGTTGGGCCGCCAGTAGCTCCCTACACGTCACAAGTCTGTGGGCCTCCTGAAGATTTTTAGAGTTAAACGGGCCGGTATATACTGCAAATGGAAGAAGGAAAAACACAGTAAGAGGGTGTTACAAGCTAACAGTGGAGCATGTAGTGATATATTTGATATTTCTGTAGTTGTGATTCAGGTGCGGCAACCACATACTACTATCTCCATAAAAATACTTCTGGTTGTCCAAGCTTGCCAAGAGTTACACATAAGTGCTTGGTGTTAAATGGTCGCTCTATTGTAAAGAATTTTTCTGAAGAACTACAGAATGAACTCTCCAGCAATTTAATTGACCTCTGATTTCTATCGGACTAAAAGAGATATTGACAGTTGTTGGTTATTTCTGCTGGATATTCTTGTCTTCACAAAGACAGAATCTAACCAACTGAAGATGTTAGAATCTAAATACAAAATCTAAAACCAACTGAAAATCATTATCCATGCTGGAGATGTCAACCAGTTGGACTTGAAATCATTAATGCAACAAAATGATTTATCTCTACTAATGAAAAGTTCTACTAGGAAAGAATTTTAGACGTTTTCCTAACGAATACACCTAAATTGTTGGCAAAGGATGTTGTGCAAAGAGTCTGTTCCAAATTGACCATTTAAAAGTTATTGTAGATCCAAGAGAAAAGACTCAACCAGTTATAATTACAGTTAAATTAGTTGATGCACGGGATCATCAAAAGAAAATTATTCTTGAAAAGTTTAAGTTGTTGATGATGCAGTTAGGGCTACTGATAAATTTTATGATAGTTTACTGAGAGAATATGTAGAAACATTCCATCTTAAAAAGTAAAGATATATTTAGATTCTCCATTCACTTCTGTTGAAGCACTTATTGACAATGAGGAATAAGTTCTCGAGGAAAGTTTTACATCTCTTCTTAGAGTATGTAAAGCTAATGGCTGTTCCACTTGTGAATTACATTTTCTCTTTATGATGTCCATATTTTATTTACTGCATATACTAAATCTCGAACAAATAGATTACAGAAGAAAGCTTTGGGTACATTGAGTATAAAAAATTAAATAAATACTGAAAGTTGCTTTGAAAAGCCTAATACTATAAAGGCGAAAGGCACTGAGTTTTGTTACGACGTTTCGGTGTCTTCATGACGCCATTGTCAAGTGAAATGATTATACAAGTGGATAACTTACAAAACCAGTCTGAATTAACATAAATGAAAATATAACAATAGCTATTGTTAGTAAAATACAACTCGTTGTTGGCTAACTATGTATGGTTTTGGTTCTTTATACTTAAGCACGTTGTTCAACTTACGGCTCACAAACACTTGCTGTATGGAGATATTTATTTTATTTCCCAGGTCTTTCAACTGTCTTCTAACTAGATTGGCTTATTCTTGATCTTTAAAAGGGATTGTTCCTCTCGTGGTCTTTTGCGTGTCAACATAATTGGTGGTGACTTGTTTAGGTGATGTTTTTTCTGATACAAAGTGACTGATAGTGCGACTAATTAAGTTTTGTGGATAAGCGAGCTTAGAGAAAACAGTCTGTAGCCGACTGCACTCATCCGAGAAATATTCCCAAGACGACGACAATCGATAAGCGCGATCGAGCATTGTTCGTAATAAACAGTGTTTATAGCGATTATCCACGTGGTTGGTTGGTTTTATGAACACCTTGGTATCTTTTGTATCTTTTGTTTTGTATCTTTCGCCTTTTTAAAATAAATAAATACTTTATTTTTGAAACGTCGGTTGCAAAGGAAGTGGTTGCCCATTCTTACTAACCAGAGGCTAATGTTTAAGCGCTTGACGGCTCAGATCTTGGCTTGAAAGTCGAATTTGCAGAGGGAGGAAAACCGGAGTACCCGGAAAAAAATCCTCGGAATCTAATGCAGAGCCCAGGAATTCGATCCCGGGTCGTAGAGGTGGGAGGCACGACTGATGACCACTATGCCAACCTGACTCAAATCCGGCAGATTATCCGTGAGGATTTGAGGATGTGCAATGACATGCTCAGTGTCCGTAGACATCCATTGAATAATATTTTGCCATTTAAAAGAAAACGAAGCCTTCTAAAAAGACCTCATGATTTTACATTACCCAAAATAAGAACTGAAAATTTAAGAAATGTTTTATTAAATGTCTTTTTGTTTTTGCTATTCATGCAAAATCTTTAGTTTTAACACATTTATTATGATTTTTAACTAGTTTGCTTTATTTAATATATTTTATAGATTAGTCATGCAGCTCTTACTTATTTTTGATGTCTGTTTAAAGGGTCAATGAAGACTATTATTATAATGATATTAGATATTTGGTGATGAGCACTGGAAAGGCACAGTGGTGATAAATAATGATGATGATCCATGACCATAATGATAATGATGGTGATATTTGATTTGTAGTAATTGGCATGGGGTGGTATTGGTGATAATTGTAAAGATGATTATTCATGACCATTATTATGATGCTAATATTGGTACTGGGTGGTATTGGTGATGATTAAGCATTTTTACCGTGATGAGTTATTGATCAGTGAACTCTTGATTTCTTTAGGTTGGCTACTTCCCTTCCAACTTTGTGGAAAGACTCAAAGATGATAAAGAATATTAGTGATTGGAAATGGAACTGATAGAGCTTATTATAAATTCAATAAATAACTAAAACGCAATTATTGAAATATAATCGTCCGACATCGCTCAGCCAATCTTGAAAAGACTATGAATGCTGTTATTTGAGCAACATCTTCATGTTGTTAGCTGTTTCATGTTCTTAAATAATTTTATTCTCGGACTAGACCTATTTAATTGCCTGTCTTACGAATATTTCGACCAAAAACTAAATATTGGAGGGGGGAGAATACTAATAAGAATTCAAAAATATGCCCTAAATCCAGTCCACGTCATCTTTCTCAGTGTCTAGTGTGGCTCTGCTGCTGTTTCATCTTTGCCTTAATGGTTCATTTTCACGTTCCAAATTGTGCACAAATTTTCTTAGAAAATTCATCCATGTTGACTCCAATTTCATAAGCAGGCCCTCATTCTGATGGCAGCCTTGGATGCTGTATGCGAGATGACTACGCACACAAACAAGCTATTAAAAACCATATTCATGTCAGCAGATTAAAAAGGCTTAAAACTATTTTAAATTTCCTGAGTTGAAAATTGGAGGAACCGTTTTTGTGTTCTTCCTTCCAACTGACCTTTTGTGTTTGACCTCCTTGTTTTTGACATAAATGCCTTTGCTTTGCCCTACTTCATCTTTTTGACTTTCTTCTCTTTGATCTTTTTCTTGTGTTTTTCTTCTTATTTGACGTTCCCCTTTTCTTGACCTTGTCATTCTTTTTTACCTTTTTCTTTTACCTTTAGATTCTCTCTGATTTTCTCTTTAACCTTTCCTTCTCTTTGATCTTTTTCTAAACATTTTCCTTATTGATCTTCTTTTAAACATTTTTCTGTTCTTTGACCCTTTCTTAACATTTTCTCTCTTTTGATCTTTTTATTCATTTGATTTACGTCAATTACTTTGTTTTTGTTTTTGATCTTTTTTTCTACTCTGAATTTCTCCTTTTTCTCAGCTTTTTCTCAACTCACCGATCAACTACATTGAGTGACAAACATTGTTTTGGTTTATAGTTCCGATTGACCAGAAAATACCTGAAGGACAAGATCCACGTTGCTGGGAAGAAGAAGGATTCTATGTTGGCAAACCGCCACAATTGGCAAACACAAACCTAAATATGATGGAAAACAGACTGAGTAAAGACAACTCTAAGGTGAAAAGACAACATATTCATGAAGCAACACTTTTTGCGGTCAGATTTTATTGCAGAAACTCTTTTAAGATGTTTTCATTGTCTCAGGTGAACCCCACTCCCTCCCCCCTCGGGCAAGGGATTTGGCTGTGTGGGATTTGACATAGTCTGAAGTTTAATGTCAGCAAAACCTTCACCCAGTAGGTCCAAAATTGTTGAAGAAAACCAACTAAATGTCATTGAAACTTGAGGTGGGGGCTCAATTGTTGTCAATAACTCTGCCCCCAATGCTGTTCAGTAGAGTGTCCTTCCCCCACTATCCTTGTCCCTGGCCTGAGGAAGGAAGGAAGGGGGGGGGGGAAGGTGGGGGTTTCAGTTGACTGTTGCATTACATTAAATTTCATATATTTACAGTAGTACTCTAAAAAGTCAAAACCTAATGAGAATCTGAGGCATGCATACCAACGAGGTAAAACAAATATGGCTTTACCATTAAAGTACTGAAGAAAACATTTCTCTAAAGGACCTTCCATTGTCAAACAACATTTCTTTGAAACTCATGGAGCTTTAGCTCAAAAGAAACTGTGGTGGAAACGAATGTCTCAGAATGTTCGGAACCCAGTCGTCTTAAGATTGTCAAAAGGTTATTCTTTACAAAAAGGATATCATGGCTATCATCGCCCTTTAAACTCGTTAACCCATGGCATGCGTAAATGGGTTTGAAATATACTTTAGTTTGCAATTCTCAGCAATATTTTGGCTTTCACCTTGATTGTTGAATAATTTTTTGTTGTTTTATCAAATTTTACATTTTACAAGCACATACACAGTTTCGTTTGGAGTGGGATATGAGTTTGAGTGTTCGTGTTTAATTAAGTGTTTTATAGGGTTAGTGACACTATGTGAGTGGTTTGTTTAGAAAAATACACACACACTAGCCACACAATGAACGATAGATTTTAATGAAAGAAGCATAGCCAAGTTCATTAAGAACAATTTCGATTTCATTGTGTGGCCAGCAAGCAAGTGTGTCTGATTGTAAATATAACACAAACTGAAAGTCTCTAACAGGTCTGTTGAGCTGTCTCAGTTCACAGCATTGCAAAGCGCGATGCATTAAAAGTTTAAATGTGCATTAAATGTTTAAATGTGCGAAAATTCTTGAGATTGAGGATTGGCCCAGTACAACTACTGCAGGTAACATTCAAATTTTTGAAAATGTTAGACAATATCCGATGGAGATAAACTGCAAACAAAGAATAATTGAAAGAGTTCCGTGTTACAGTATGTAATACTTTCGATTGATACTGTTGGACAGTGAAGAAGGAATCTTTAAATTTTTCAGGGCTGAATCAACATGCTAGGAGAGAGATCCCTCTTTTTGTTCGTTAGAAAGAGTTCAGTATCGATGTTGTATCCTAACAAAGTAAACTAAATTTTTTTTCAATAATTGTTTAATCTTTGTTCACCCTAAAACGCCATACAGTAGATGGAGCTAGTACAATTGCCTTACTAGCAACGTATTTGCTTCATAATCATAGCTGAGTTGGTAATGAGTTGGAACTTGATTAAATTGCTAAAACGTTTAAGTTTTTCGGTATTAATTATAACATTGCTCATGGAATATGGAATGTTATAAATGAGAACAACATGTTAGAACAAACCAACTCGAACCAACCTGATAATTTACTTACCGCTGTCTTTAGAAAGGTACCATGATTTTTTTCTTTTCAGAGCTCCTACTGTATGGACTTTCTGCATGTGTGTTTTGTTTCAAACCTTTGCTATTGGAAATACAAAATGTTACGTTTTTACTACACATGTTTTTTTTTTAAAAGAACAACTTTATTTGAACAATGATGCTCAGATTGGCTGAAAATTAAGAACATGGCTAAAAACAAGTTTTACAACTAGTCTTCTGCAATCTATCTGATGTGCAAGCAATCAATGTGCAAGCGATTTTTCACAATTGAGTGACCAAGGTGAATAGCGCAGGATATTCAGTGTTTGATGAACCAATCAGAGAGTGCAAAAAGTGCTATTCACCTGCTAGCTTAATACCAAGGTGTGTTAAACAAGCTTTCCTAACACATTTATATTTATGGAGGGTCCTGAGGAGAAACAAGGGGGTACTTAATCCCATTTCCAAGACCACAGTGCTCAAATATTCCCATTCCCATTTTTGATTTGAGATTTTTTTTCCCATTCCTAGTGACCAAGTCCCAGTCCAAGTGGGTTGAATCCCATTTTCTCAGGCCAAACAAAAAGCGGTCAAGCCCAATTCCCATTTTACCCCTTCAGGACCCTCTTTATGAACTATATATAGCTAGTTACGAGGAATAAGAAAGAAATCTTTGGTATAGTGATTATTGCTAACAAAGAGTCCCAGAATTGCCGTTTTAGTTAAACTGCTATTAGGCATTAAAGGTTTTCTACGCTTGTTAACTTAAGCCACCCGAAACGAAACACGACGACCTACAATTTGCTGATCATCGACTATAAGTATAAACCAAAAAGGTTCACGCTCAACAAAACGACTTGACCAAAAAATCTAACCTAATTATTCAATACAAGCATCCATACCTCTGCTGACTATTGTTTCTGCTTTTATAAGGTATTGCCCCAAATTTGTCTGAAAATCCGTTTTCCATGTCCGAAAAAGAACCTGAATTCTTCCACTCGGCCGCCATGTTTTGTTTCGGATTTGTACGTTGTATAAGACCTAACGGCGTATCCTTTAAAGTTGAAATGGTATCAACAGGGAACAAATCCCCTTTAAAACGTTTTGTTCTAAATAATGTCCTGATTTAAGCTTTGACGGGAAAATCATTAATTTTAGCAAGTGGAACTGATAGCAGAATGATTGGGAAATCGCCCAGAAATGACGCCTTATTTTGATACAAAGAACTGGCTGGGGTCAAACATAGAGAAAAGATACGCCCAAAAAGCGCACTAAAACCCAGGGCCTGGGTCGTCAGCTGAGCGCTACCAGTCATCAG
>JAPEIX020139280.1:0-16241 GCA_026122405.2 Zoanthus sansibaricus
CCCCCGCGCCGCGCCGCCCGGGGGGGGGGGGGGGGGGGGGGGGGGCGCCCCCCCGCCCCCAATCACTCCCTTCCTCCCCAATTTTAAGCCAAAACAAGTATTCATGACGAAATATCTTGTGAGGAATGCTGAAAATAGCATTTCCGAGACTTAGATTTTTCTGGGGAAGCATGCTTCCAGGCCCTCTAAAGGCTCGTGCCTTCCACGCTCGCTCCAGTGTTTCTGTGAGTATATCACCTAAAAAATTCAATTTCTTTAGCCCTCCCTATTTCAAATTACGCTCCACCGTCCCTATATACATAAAGGCAAAACAACGTATAAATACGTAGAAGCGTTGAAATACTTAAGACAACCCTTCTTTCTATGTTTTTAAATTGCCAATATAGACATTGGATAATTTGTTGGAAAGAGTAAACTCACTTCGGTCAAGGTATCAGAGAAAGCCGAAACAATGCGTTTTATGTCACGTTGGCGGGTTATTTTGTTTACATAGTGAAAAAAAAAACTTGTGAATAGATTTTTGCAGTCGTTTTTTAGTTTCAATATTAAATTTAAGGAAACGTTTAATAATAAATTAAAGGAGCATAAAACCTAGAAAAAGTACCAGACTCAGAGCGCGAGGAAAAGTAAATTATGTCACGTTGCAGTTGGTGAATTAATTTGATTTGCAAAGTAAAAGAACTTGAACATACATTGTTTCTATTTTATTTTTTAGTCCAAAGTTTAATATAAAGATGTCGAAGAAGAGCTTAAGTAAATTTAAAGCAATTGTAGCTAAACTGTTAAACGAGCGGCTCAATATATTAATCTTACTCATTTTGAAATTAACAACTTCATGCAAATTTGAACAAAACAACCTCGGTAAAACTTTTAATTGTGAACACGCATCGCGATTACCCAGATTTTTGGAAGCATTTATTTAAAGAAGAAGGTTTAAATAATACTGCAATGCAAGTTAGACTCCCAAATGCCAAATACCAAAACACACTTTTATCAACTAAACGAGGTCTATTTTTTCTCTTGTTCCGAGTTGCTTGGTGCGCTAGGAATAAAAAACACAATTTACCCAAAGTTATGAATTCGCAAAATGCTCAAGCAGAGCATCAGTAAAAAGTAGAAAGACCATATGTAATCTAAAAGTGTTTCTTATATTTTGACTTTGCGAAAATCAAATGGCAGAATACGAGCGTCCTGAAATTCATCAAATTTACGTGCAATTTTTGCATATTTAATGAAGCAAAACCCGAATTTTCGTTTTTCCCGGATTTCTCCAAAACTAAGCAATTTGAGAAAGTTTAACTAATATTTTCCAAAAACAGTTTACCAGACTTTTCAATCGGGCAAAGTATAAAAGATTTCGATTTTTTCAAACTGTCCGGGATATTTGATATTTACAGGCAGAGGCTCTTAAAGAGCTAGAACATTTTTTTCTGTGCTTACAATGTTCTCAAAAAGGCCCTCTACGAAACTAGCAACTCCTTTATTTCTGCAGCAGTAGACACTCAGGATGCTGCCCTCACCTCTCTCGCCTGCGTTACAAATTCTTGAGTTGGAATGTACCCCACTTATTCCCCTGTCGACTTTTCAAGTAGCTCTTTCACCCCCTCGTACTCGTAGGTTATACATTGGGATTCTAATTAACGGACCAGTTCCTGGGAAAAAACTTACTAGATTGCGAGCTTCAATGCCAATTTGTCTATAGCAATATAGATCAGATATCCACAGACCTCCTCACTCTTGATAGCTATACATTTTTTTATCCGAACATATTTAGATACACAACAGTACGTCATCAGCTATTACTTGGCTGACCATGTTCGCAAGAGGTGAATTTTTAGGGATATCGATAGTTCGAGGATGAAGGAAACTGGATTATTATGAGTTGCTACATAATCCTGCGGTGTGTGGATGAAGGATCCTTTTGAAACTAGAATTCGAAACCACAAGCGACTCACGTACTCCAGGCAGAGCTACAAACGATACAGTCACAATTCACAAACATTTTAACAGTAAACCCTTTTACTTCAAGCTTTTCAATTTCTATTTATTTTTTTTTATCAAATATTACGGGCATTGGATGGATTCCGGATGCCGCTTACGGCTAGATGCTGGATGCCGTACCAGTGGATGCTGGATGCCTTTACCGTGGATGCCGGATGCCTAAGTCCGAAAAATCGTGGATGCCGGATGCCGGATGACCTTACATTGGGCGACTAAGTGCTCTACACAAATGTAACCCTTGACGAAACAATCGATATTCTGGCATGCAAAGCTTTCGAGAACAACTGGCTTTATGACACGTACGATCTAAAGTTGACCCGAACTGATCTGGTTGATCTTCTGCACGTTGCTACAAAGGGGCCGCTGTTTCAATTCGATGAGGCCATTACGAACAGTCCGATGGAGTAGCTATGGGGTCTCCCTTTGGACCCCTTTTGGTTTTAATTAAAATGTTTTCATATGATCTATTAAAGTGTCCCTAAAAAGTCAAAGAAAACTACCAGAATTTTACCACCGCTATCTAAGTGACCCTCTAGTCATAAAGCCAGATCTAGCAGCAGGCACAAAATTTCTGGTTACCTTGAACAACGGCCATAGCTCCGTGAGTTTTTCTGTGGAGGTAGGAGAAAATGGGAGGCCCCCCTTCCTCGGGTGCAGTTTCTAAATAGCCAACCATGTGCTGAAACAAAGGTTTACAATAAGCCGACAAACACGAGGATACTCCTGTACTGCCAAAGCTATGTGGACAGCCGCTACAAAGATGGTTTGCTTGTTTGCATGATCGTGCGCACCGGCTATTGTCATCTTGGTCGCATTTATCAGAAGAGTATAAACGCGTAAGAGGGGTTTTCAGTAAAATGAGGTATCGGAATCACCTTGATTCCGTCATTAACAAGTTTATCACCTTAAGAATCGCAAAGGACCAGCCCAAGCAACATAATGATGACGTCATCTCAATAGTTATCCCCTATAAAAATTAAGGTGCTTTAGTGTCTGTCAAACAACATCTTAGAGATCTTAGCTACAAAGTTAAAAAGACCATCCAACCCGTGTTTACCAGCCGCAAGCTTAAACAAGCTTTAAGCCTGCGTGAGCCTAAGCCTAGTATTGTAACCCAGCAATGAGCTGTATTCTGTTCAAGTGTGATCTGTATGATGCTGGTTATGTTGAATACGCCAAGGGCCACCTTCACAAGCGCATTGAAAGTCACCGTCAAAAGGCTTCATCTATTTGTAAGCATTTCTGTAAAGAACATAACACCAATTTCTTAGCATGTTTCAATGTCATCAGGCAATGCACCAACAAATTTTACTGCTTTGTTAATGAATTACTGTGTATTCAAGATCTCATGCCAGCATTAAATGTACAGTGGGATTCTTTTCGGGCTAAAGTGTTTGAGTAAATCTTAGTATTTTGGTATACAAATGATTTCATTTTAATTGCTTCATAAAAAAAAACTAAATCCTTTACGAGCCCAGTGGCCCATGGAGCCGGCGCTTATCTCCGGTTTCTGTAGAGTTAAGCGGATGAGAGCCTTTGATTCCCCCTGCACGGGACACTATCCATTGCTCGTTAGCTCCCAACAAATGCTGGTACTCATTCACCTGCCCCGGAAGGATGGAAAGCTGATTTGACTTAGACGGAAAAGAAGGTCATACAAATATTCGATTCTCAGCAAACTGCCGGGATCAAATTGGGGACCTTGTGGTTGGAAAACTGTTCCAACCATATCCGCCGTTTCATAAACCACTTTTTATTTTTAGATATTTAACCTTGATAACGGCGCTAAATGCCCCGAAACGTTGGTTTTATCAATTATATTTCTTGTTTCATCTGTTTCATGTATTTCTAAATCATTCTTATATGTGATAATAATGCTAAAAGTGGTTGGTCTCAAGAGTTTCTTTTTTAATATCCAGTATCTGAAGCCTCCTGGGTAATTTTGACAGGTCGCGTGAACATCGCAAACGTTATCATATTGGCACTCATCCGTGTCGTAACACCGTTTACCATCAAAAGACCAACCTACCAATGAAGGACACTGACAATGGTACGAACCCTCCGTGTTTATACAAATGGCCGACGATTCGCAACTGTGTACCCCTGAACGGCATTCATTGATATCAGCACAAGTTGCTTTGACGTTATCCCACTGGTAACCAACATGGCATGTACAGGGTGATGGCCCCAAAGGATCTTGGTTACAATCACCATTGAAACCGCATACGTTAGCGTCAATGACAGGACACGCTGGGAATGAAAGAAAAAGAAACCAAGCACTATTTGCATATGTGTTATATAGATAAATGATGATGATAATGATGATGGTGAAGAAGATGATGATAATAATAATGATGGTAGTGATGATGATGATGATGGTAATGGTAATGATGATGATGATGATGCTGGTAATAATGATGACTATGATGATGATGACGATGATGATGATGACGATGATGGTGATGATGATGATGATAATGACGATGATGGTGATGATGATGATGATGATGGTAATGATGATGATGATGATGATGATGGTGAAGAATATGATGATGATGATGATAATGATGGTAGTGATGATGATGATGATGGTAATGATGATGATGATGATGATGGTAATGATGATGATGATGATGATGATGATGATGATGGTAATGATAATAATGAAGATAATGGTGTGAGGAATCGACAAGTGCACTTTTGGTTTAGGAGACAATACCCTTGCGAATGCGTTACCGCTTAAAATGTGACATCACAATTGCCGTTTTTAGCTAAAAGCCGCATAGCTAAAATACGGCAATGGAGTTTTATTTCAGTACCTAAACGCAGCTTGTGGGCGGTTTTGACTATCTCAACCTAATTAACCCTTCCAAGTGAATTCGATAACTCTAAAAAACAGCTTAGTCATTCATTACTCATGAACTGCAAATGTGAGGGGTAAACTTTAGAGTCATCCGGCGGGAGCTTTAGTATAAAAAATGTTTCGTTTTGAATTCTTAGTTAAATAATTGGAAACCAGTCATAAAATTACCAGAAATTGCACGGGGCATTAACTTAGAAAATCAAACTTCATCTTGCAGAAAACTACTTTTCTTTAAAACTTTTGTGAAGTTAAATCAGGGGTTAAAAAATTACATTCTCAAACTTATTAATAATTCATCAAGTTAAAACAAAAGAATTCATAACTGCGACCATGGTTTGTTAGAAATGTGATCTTAATTGGAATATATTTTTGCAGTTTTATTTCTTCGTTTATTCCTTAATTTTAGTTTCGATTGAGAAGATATATTAAACACTCGAGACAGTGCTTCATCACATTTCCAAATACCTCAAATTTCGACAAAAATACTCCGCTGCGCGTCGTATTTTCAGCTCTCTTCTCAGTGATGAAACACTGTCTCTGGTGTTTGATATATCACAACTCATTGTTTACGAGCCAAGTAAATGATGGAGTTGCCACTTATCTACGGTTGTTGTAGTGTAAGCGGATAGAATTTTTTGACAGAAGAGCTGATACTCTTTATTTACCGGCTTCTTAACGACTGAAAGATGAGTCGACTATTAGGAGAAAAGGTCATACTAGTGTTCAAATTAAGATAATGTTCGGGAATCTAATCCGGGAATTTGCGGCTGGAGTACAGATATCTTATAAGCTGTACCAATTATGCAACAATACCAAATCAGGTAATCGAGTTTGTAACTACAAACTCACCTTTGCTGCAATTGTGTCCTGAGTAACTGCTGTCACAGTAGCAGGACCTGTTTGCATAGGTGCCTAAATCATAGTTACATCTCCCGTGTCCACTGCATAACTGTTCTGGAATACAAATACTACAGTCCAACGGCTGTCTTGTCCAACCTGCATCACAAGTGCAGATTCCATTGAAGTCACATGATCCATGACCACTACAACGCACTTCTGATTTACATATTGAACAATTATGTCCTTCGTAATGAGCAAGACAGTCACATGACCCGTCTCTCAGACATTGACCATGGCTAGAACAAAGTTGTTTAGAATCGCACCTAGAACACCTTCCATAAGGTTCAAACCACTGCCTACTCCATCCGCGGTCACACTCGCAAACATAACCCCCGGAATAATCTCGACACTGGGAGTGTTCAACACACTGATGTAATTCAAGACTACATTCGTCAATGTTGGAGCAGTTTTGTCCATTTCCGGTCCATCCGCGGTTACATTTACAAACGTAAGAGCCCGGGGTGTTATAGCAAGACGCGTGGTCACCGCAGAGCTGCGTTCCATTTGCACATTCATCAATATCTACACATCTCCTTCCATCTCCTTGGTAACCAGGTATACAGGTGCAGCGATATCCCCCAACGTAGTTTAAGCACTGTGCTCTAGGATGGCATCGATTAAGGGAGTTGTTTAAGCACTCGTTTAAGTCTTCGCAGAATGTACCATTTCCTTGGTAGCCAATCTTACACTCACATAGAAAGTTTCCGAAAGAGTTAATGCATAACGCATTTTGGTGACAATTGTGAATGTTCAATTCACACTCGTTGATGTCATTGCACTTCATTTGTCCGTCACCATTAAAGCCTTTTTTGCACGTGCAAACAAATGAACCTACGGTGTTCCTACACAAAGCATTGACGTCACAAGAAGAATTCCTCGAGCACTCATTCTCATCATAACAGTGTCTCCCCGAGTCATTACTGTGAAAACCTCTATTGCAATGACATTCATAAAAACCAGGTTTGTTTCTACAAGTCGCATTCGATAGAGAGCAATTGTGTCGTAATATTGCGGGAGCGACACCATTGAGCTCTGTTACGTTAAACATTGTCTCCCAAGATAGTTGCAAAACTGTGCTGACGTTTCCTGTCTTTTCATTGACCTCAAGTTTTGTTTTTGCATGAACGCATTCGAGTGTTTTTGTATCAGCGTGATCACAGGAGCAAACTAAGCTTGAGTTGTCGTGGCGGCTTTCATTTGTTTCGGGGAAAATACACGATTGTACATCGGAGCATACTCCAGGTCTGCATTCCTGAAGGTGTCCATTTATGGTATACGATAATAGACTTGTGCACTCATCAATCTCAAAACAGGTTCCACCACTCTCCAGATAGCCCTTGTGACATTGACACTCATATGATCCTGGTACATTCACACACTCAGCATTTTGGGGACACATATAAATATCTGGGCTTAGACACTCATCTTTATCAAGACAACCATCACCGTCGGGATCTTCAACATATCCTTTCGGACAGACGCAGTAGTGTTCTAGGCCAGACACGATACAAGTCATGTTCACTTGGCAAGAGTTATTCACAGCCTGGCATGGATTGAATACTTCACAAGTTTTGTTGTTCTGAACATCACACTTACATTCATATCCTCCTATGGTGTTAAAACACACAGGAGCAAATACAGGACAGTTATAGTTTGCCGTTTCACATTCGTCGATGTCAACGCAATTTCTTCCTGTATTGTTGTCATCACCTACGCATAGGCACAAAGTGCTTGAGTTGATGTTAGCAGTTAGACCAAAGTGAGACGTAGAGTTAACACATTCATACTTGGAGCACACTTTGCCAACATCTTCCATTTGTATTGATACAAGTGGCGAACTCGTGACAAGTGCTCATTCCTAGAGCACACTCATCTATATCTTCGCACTTTCCAGTTCCGGTGGTGTTAAAAACCCACCCTTTCTCACAGGAACAAATAAAACTTCCTGGCGAGTTTTTGCAAACCTGGTTTTCTCCACAAGAAGAGTTAAACTCACATTCGTTGATATCAGTGCAGTACCAGCCATTACCTTCCCATCCGTCATCGCAGCTACAATTAAATCCGCCGACGCTATTAACACACTTTGAGTTTGCAACACCATCTAATTTGGAGCAATTGTCCAAGTTTTCAGCGCATTCGTCGACGTCAACACAGTTTTCGTTTATATCGTAAGAAACGTGTAGTTTCATTGAACACTTAGAAGGATATCGTACATCATCGATTTCGTTTTTATCTCTCCATCCTTTCTTGCAGACACAACTATAATTCCCTGCAGTGTTTAGACAATCTTCATTTCCACAACATTTGTTGTAGCTGACATCGTCCTTACACTCATCAATATCAGTGCAGTTAAACCCATCGCCAAACCAACCTTTTTGGCAGCGACAATTGTAACTACCTAATGTATCAACACAGATGGCCTTTTCACTGCAGTAATGTTCATTGGTGGCACACTCATTAATGTTCTCGCAAAATATTCCGTTGCCTTTCCATCCACTATTGCAATGACACTCAAACGTGCCGCTAATGTTAAGGCATCTAGCGTTTGGAGAGCAAGTATCACTTGTTTGAAAACACTCTCCCTGTTTAATGCAACTGAATCCATCACCATAATACGATTCTTTACATCTGCATTGTAAGTATGGAAGGGACTCGTTATTAACAACACAGTAGGCATTCTGGTCACATAAACGCAAATGAGTGTCGGTTTGACAACCCCCACAGTCTAAACCATCAAAATCACACGCTTTAGTGTCACAATCAACGTCACACCAACCATCATTAACAGACGTAAGAGGACAACCGGGTGCACAGTTACAATCTCCGCCGTCAAAGTCGCAAGTGCGAGTGTTACACTGGGTTTCGCAGACGCCATTTCCGATAGATGTTTCAGGACATTTGTTTGGTGGGCAAGTACAATCCTCACCATCATATTCACAGGTTGCTAACAAACATTGGGAATCGCATATTCCATCTCCAATAGATGAGTTAGCACAACCAGGAGCGCATTCACAGTCTGTTCCATCGTATGAGCATTCTTGAACAAAGCATTGCGGCTGGCATTTTCCATCACCAACCATATTGAAACTGCATCCAGGACTGCAAGTTTGAATGAGTGCCTTTGGACAATCGCCATCATCAAAATTACATCCTATCAAGTTACAGACAGAATCACAGTGGCCATCTCCTCGAAAAGATGCAACACAGCCTGCACTGCAAACGCTCTTTGTATTTATAGTTTGGATGCAGTCGCCACCGTCGTAGCCACAAAAAGAAGAGTTACAAACTAAATCGCAAAACCCGTTGCCAACCATTGATGGCAAACAATTTTTCGGGCAAGAGACTGTTACAACTTTTTTTCCGGTAACACAATCTCCAAAATCATACATGCATAACTTTGAGATGCATTCATCATCGCAGACACCATTTCCTTGCAAGGTTTTCATACAATCGCATTCATCTTTCATTTTGCAATCTCCATTGTCAAATGAGCAAAGTTTTACATTGCACTCCTTGTCACAATAACCATCTCCAACCATTTCAGGGTTGCACCCGGCACTACACTGTTGCATTTTCTCTAAGCAATCACCATTGTCGTATTTGCACAACGAAGTGTTGCAAGTAATGTCACAGAGTTTATCGCCTAGCCAGGATTTTGGGCAGGCGCAAACATGAAGACAATCGCCACCGTCATGATTACATTCAGGAATGTTACAGTTCGGATCACAATTACCATCACCAACCCAAATATCGAGACAGAGCTTTGTACAGAATTTGATGTTGGAACAGTCTTTGCCGTCCCAACCTTTCTCACAAACACACTGCCCCTTGTAACAAACACCATGATTCGAGCAGTTGTTAGGACAAGTGCTCATACTGCAGTCATGTCCTGTAAAATCTACATCACATAAACAAGTCCCATCAACTTTGCAGACACCGTGAGCAGAACATAAAGTAACTGGATCACAAGGCTGCTTGAATGTGGGAATATAAATGTTAGAATTACACAAATTATTCTTAGAGATCTTTTGACGAATTTCTAGATGGTAATAAGGCCTGTCGTTCTTTGTATTATTAACAAAAGTGTATGCTAACCTTCCAATCGACTGGAGCAAATAAAGTGCCTTCTCAAGTGTTTCTTTAGCTTTGTTTGAAAGGAATATATCAACGTTTTGAATTTCACTTGATTCTTTCGCATAGGCAGATATTTTTGATGCTCTCATTTTTATGATCTTCTCAGCTAAAGCTATTACAATTTTTCCTTTGCTCGCGTTTATCGATTGCAAAGATTGAAACAACTTATGTAGCGAGCCCAGATCGTTTGCTGTCTCATACAACAGACCCTGGGACAGCGAGGTTGAAGTTTGCCACTCTGTCACGATAACATCTGCAATAGAGTAGATACTCATTGGCCCACGTTTGATAGAAACACTGCCATCCGTCAGCTTTTGTATTTGATACAACGTATCCCAAGTACTGTCAGTTAAAGTTCCCTCCACTGTTTCCAAAGGTAACTTTATCTTTGTTCTTATATCTCTTGTTTGGTCACAATCTCCATGATCATAACTGCACTCACTAATATTACAAATGGTATCACACACTCCATTCCCTAATTGTAAACGCTGGTTACAGCCAGGTGCACACGGGGGAAGAAACCTTTCAGCATCTTGTTCCTTTCCTTTGTATGTCACAACAACAGAAATGTAGTTTGAAAAGAAGGGAATGTCATTGAGAGCGGCTATCCCAAGCGTTTTTCCTGTCATAACACTTGTAATATTCAACGGCTGGATATGTGAAACAGTGACGCTGTAGTCTTCCCATTCGGTTTCTGGCCATCCAGTTATATTGACAAAGTCTCCTCCAACCCTTGTGTTACCTGATATAGGTGAGAAAATAGTTTGGTTTTCCATAACCAATAAATGGGTCGACACACTCAATTGAACACATCCTTCCATTAGCATTCCAGTGCAGGGATCTCTAGGATACCATGCACAATTCAAAATGTTCTGGCATTTTTCTTCCTGCGAGATATTCATGCATGACGAATACCGGGAACTAGCAGAAAGGGATCCAAAGAGTCCACAAAAGCTATCTTTGTTGACAATGTTTTTTGACTTTCTTAGAATCCGAGGAAATTTGTGATCAAAAACGTTTTGTTTAGGATAATTTAAGCATCGAGAATCATTTTTGTTTTTTGTCGGTATAGTAACAACAGTGTTTGGAAATACTGAAGTTTTGATGTTTTTTATATTGATGTTGGCAGTAGCAAGCTTGTTAACGTTAATGTTAAACTTTTTTGCAATCGCTGAAAAATTCTCTTTAAACCCAGCCCTATAAATGCATCCTTCCTTGGAACAATCGTTTCCATAGTAACCAGCGTAGCAAACACAAGTTCCGGATAAACAGTTGCCACGATTGCTGCAAACATTTTTATTATGGTTACTACAAGAAATGCCGCAACTTTTAGTGTACCAATGTGTTGGATCACAATATTTCGGAGTACGTTTTCCACTCATGTCGCTTTCAAGACAATGTCCGCCATCTTTATGTAGAGAACCGCACCATCCACATTTATTGATTGAAACACATTCAGAACAGTTTAAGTGATGATGGCAATCACTAGGACAAGGGAAAAATTGGTAATGCCCAGAAGTGCATTTCATTTCATCTGTTCTTGATTGACAAGTTGACGTGCTATCGCACCAGCTGCAATTATCATTTGAACCAAAAATTAGACAATCACTGCAACTTTCCCAAAGCTCGCAATTATTCACGGTAGCTGTATCATTACCGCTAATCTGCCTCTTCACATAACTGGCAAAGTGCCTCGAACAGACAACTTGGGTTTTCTTGAATGAATAACTGGTTGGTATTTTATTCAAAGACACTTCCAAATCATCTAGCAGAGAAACGTTTTTAGAATCTTGAGAAAAGTTCTCAATGATGTCGCGAACAAAAGCAGTAAATCTGTTCTTCGCCAGAGATTTTAAAGACACATTGTTGCTTTTATCTGGGCAGTAATATTGATACAATTGGTCCGATAGCTTTGACGCATAATTAATCTTCATTCGCCCTAAAATGTATCCGTCAATTGCCCCATTTATACGACTTGGTTCCAGAAAACCTTTGCAATATTCATCTATTCGTAGGTTAACCTTCCAAGACATTTGTACAATTTTGTCTGAAAATTGTAAAACTGCTTCACTAAAAAGCTTTTCGGAAACATTTTGTAATGGTTTGCAGACCTCTGGCTCAGTTGACTTTATGTTCATGTCATTATACGTGCTTTGATCTAGAACTGAGCCTAATAAGCCAGCTATGACAAATCTAAGGTCAACATTTGATTCATTCATGTTATAAATAAAAGTGTTGCTGTTTTCGATAACTTTATTATAAATTTTTGTTTCGTCAAGAGGTAAAGGAAATTGGGATGACAGGTACGCCCAAATTGGAGGATCGTCTTTACCTAAGGTAGGCAAAGCTCTACCTAAAGCCCACATCCTACTTGCAATAGCAGGCCACTGCTTTTGGCTGGAAAGGCGTCTTTCAATGTCTGAAATATCACAATACATTGCATCACAAGCTGTTTCTTTGATATCCACTAAGAAGGTTGCATTCATTGCACTGATCAGATTCTTTGCAGTGATAACAACTTTGTATGTTCCAGATCTCTTAAAATAATGTGTTTTTGTCTTTTTAACATTTAACGTTGAGGAATTATCTCCAAACGCGATGTCGAAAGATGCATTTGTACCAACTGTAGATGGAATAAGAATGATTGGACGACAGGCTCTTCTATCGCCTGCGATTGTAAGATTAAGCTGAGAGACAGGTACTTGAATAATTACTTGTTCACTGTCTGAAGCATTGCTTACTGGATTTCTTGCAAATGCCCATACTGTATGCACACCTGGTGTGTTAAATGTGTGGACGTGATGTGAGGAATTGGAATATGAATTTTGAAAAGAAAACTTGTATTCAACATTGGTACCTGAGAGTGTGAAGACTGCGAAATCAATTGGCTCACCAACCGCCTTAGGGTTATCAGCAATAATTGACACTTGTTTGATTTGCATGTTACAGGAGATTCCATTACCAAGCCATCCACGCTTGCAGTGACAAGTAAAGGACTGTCCATCTTTACCACTTCTTAGGCAGGTAGCGTTGGGATGACAGTTGTTTTCACCCGTCAAACATTTTCCTTTGTTACGTATGTTTTCAATCTCAGCTGTGTATCTCATCTCCTCGTCGATGGCTTTCTTGAACTTCTCGTCTGCATCTTTCCATTCCAAAGCAACCCGGTCTCTTGTTGATCTTCTTATTGCTTCTTGATCTTTAAGTCTTTTTAACTCTCTTTCTTTTGAACGAAGTTTTGTTCGGGCATTACTCTGTTCTCTTTCTAGTTTAGACTTTAGACCTTCATACTTTTCTTTCTCCCTATTTGTTGCATCTCTCCGATAAATTCGTCTTTTGCCAAACCACCCACCAATAGTTTTAATCACTTTTCCTACTGCATTTCGAATCCCGTCCAATATTTCTTGAGCAATCTTTTCCGCAAGCTTTGAAATTTTTTTGGCTACATTGGCCAATGTTTTTCCAACAGCAGTGAACAATATTTTAGCTTGTTTGACTTGATTCTTTACGTTACCAACGTTCATTATTGTATTTCGTAAAGCCTCGGTTGCGTGTCCTAGTTTTTTACCCACTGTTTGCAGGGTTTTTGATGCCTTCTTTACGGCGGTCTTTGCAAGCTTGAAGCCATTTTCAGCAAGTTTTCGCACTTCTTTTGCTGTATTAGAAAGAGCCTTTTTCGTGTTTTCTGCTAACTTGGCCGCTGTTTTAGCTGCGTCTGCAAAATTATTGACAAAATTTCCAATTTGTTTTGCAATATTTCCTACTAGTTTAAGTCCTTTGCCCAAAAGTTCTTTTAAAACCTTTCCAACTTCTCTTCCAATTTTGATTACTCCATCCATTATAGCTTTAAGATACATTTCAGGGTTAACCTCAAACAATGCCTTAATTAAATCATTAGCTCCTTGCTTAACTAAACTTTTCACAAGTCCTGGAATTCTGCCAGCACGTGCATCTCCGATGTTAATTTCTAAGCTAGGGAGATTAAGTTTAGCACCAAGAAAATGAAATGAAGCCTTCAACGAACTTTTGCCCGGAAACGCAACCGTAATGTCAACAGTCACTCCAGCATCTAACTTAAATTTACCGAGGCTAGTTCCAAATACTTTGATTTCACCAAGATTAATACTGACGTCAATGTTAACTAATACATTTGCTTTTACTTCAATTGATGATCCACTACGAAAAAATTGAATTCCAATTTCAGATCCCATGAACGATGCCGTTGCTTTCACATCAGTTGTGCTTATTGAGTTTCTGATTCGCAAATAACTATTGAGAAGCTTGATGCCTACAAAATGTAATTCAACTTTGCTTGAAAGGTAAAATTCGCCGATACTCAAAAATTTGCAGTCGACTTTTCCTTTAAATTTGACAATATCGAAAGCGTTAAACTGAAGATTTCCTGAGACGACTATATCGCTATTACTGATTATTGCTTCGCCAGTTAATAATTTTTGTCGAAAGAGATGAAGAACGCAAGCTGCTTTTATTATCAATGGTTTTGACATATCCTGAAGATTAACTAATGCTCTTGCGTTGAATGTAATCTTTACAGCATCGGTAAAACCAGCAGCCGCAGTAAAGTTTAAATCTGCATTAAAAAGGTTCTGGACCATCAGTCGAAGATCAAGTGTCGTCATGACAGTGTCGAGAGAAGCAATCACCATGGCATCGTCACTCTTTTTTTGCACTGCATGATTCCATAAGTTTTTGTCTTCTTTTAGTTCATTTGGAGAGGATGCCGCAAATTTTACCGAAGCCAATTTGAAAGGGCCTATATTAAGATTTGCGTCAATAACACGGTATCGGAGAGGAACAGCTCGCAACAACCACTTTGGTTGCAGTGTTTTAAAAAAATTCATGAACCCAATGAGAAATGTTTTGGCATCAAAAGGAGGTACACTTAGTCTTATTTGCGTATTACCAGTGTATTTGGGCAATTGCAACATCGTTAATCGTTTTTCATGACTAAGCTTAAGGACAAAGATATCTCCACTTGCATTAACACCTCCAAAATCCTGCATTGATAAAAGATAATCTGAATTAGTGAAGAACTTCATCAATCCGGTGAGAAACGATGCAAAGACTCCAAAATTGTTGAACCCAGGTCTCTTATGATATACTGTTGCATACGCGTGGGCGTCGATTAGTGAGGAGTAGCCAAAAGAAAACGGTGCTGCAAATATTGGAACTGACAAACCCCCAACAATCACGAAAAAGCAATCTTTGCAGATAATATGACTCTCCATGTCTCTGGAGTTGATAAGCATCGGATTAGTTTTGGGAAGGTGTGACAAAGGAAGAAGAAATATTAAATTCCAGAAATATAATTCAACGTCGGCATCAACAAAGGGTACTCCGAATGCAGTTCCTATAGTAAACCTACGAAAAATCACACCAGTCAAATATGGACTGTTCAGGAAGTTTATAACTTTAAGAGACTCTCCGTTAGCAACTTTTAATGAAAGAGCTAAAGGACCATTTTGGGGCACTGTGATGGACGTGATGATTCGATCAGGAAACTTTGGATTAACAAACTTCCCTATTCCACTTGGAATGTTATTTATGTTGATTCCCAACATTCGTAAACTTTTTACAACATCGGGAGGAGGCCACAGTGGAAATTTTTTAGCCAATATCTGGCCAAGAAGAGGAATCTTTTTCACAAAATCTGATATGAAACTGGGTGTAACAGGAAGACAAAGTTTTTCCAACCCTTGCACATCTATATTGGCTTGGAATCCCTCTTGGGTATATGAAAATGAAGGTGATCTGAAATGCACAAAGGAATCTGGAAAGCAAATCCACGTGAAGTCGCATCTGAATTCACCTTCTTCTATTTGCTTACAAGGAACAATTTTATTTAGAACAGGAATGGTTAATAAACGAATCTGTAGCGGATTGTCCTCATCTTGTGTTATTAATACAGCCATTTTTAGTTTGTCTGCAAAGACCTTAAAAGGAAGCAACAGGTTCAGTCCATCAAACCCCGAGACGTGCAAATCAATACTTACTTCAGGCTTGTCGTAAACAGGAAAACTCAATTTTGGATTCAAGAACTCAATTTTAAGTTTTAAGTTTAGTCCTGCAAGTTTCATTTCAATTGTGGTATCCGAAATTTTCTTTCTTAGTTTGAGTACCACGGGTATTTTAGGTGCAATAGTTAGAACACTATCCATCTTCTTGAACAATGTATTTATCTGTTTCGGTAAGCCATCGAAAGACGCCTCAATATTTGCTGAAAATGACCAGGTCGTCTTTTTAGTAAATTGGAGTGTAAAAACTTTGAGTTCCGCGCGAAAAATATTTTTTGGGTCTGGCAAGGGAAGTGGAAAACTAAACC